>VWZN01002346.1:41924-65330 GCA_013396955.1 Regulus satrapa | reverse complement strand
GGCGCCGTCCTTGCTCGCCTGCCGCGGCGCCCCCGGTGGCGCGGGTGCGCCCCTGTGCGCGGCCCGCTTCGTCACACGCGTGCAGGCCTCTGTCATGTGTGTGCGCGGCTCCCTCTGAGCCGCGCGTGGCCGTTACCCGCTCCGTCCCGCGCGTGTCTCTGTGTGCGCGTGATGCCGTGGTCCCAGTGAAGCCTGTGTTAAAAACCCAAACCAAAACCCTCTGGAGTATCGGGGACGAAGAGATCGGGATTTCTGCCGGGGGAATCGCGGGCTCCGCAAACGGGAAAACACGGAAATCACCGGGTCCGTTCTTAGGCAGGGCTGTATTCCCTAAGGAAACGGGGATTCGGTTCTCGTTGGGCGGTAGTATCTAAAAATCCGACTCGATCCCGGTGCTGTTTTCCTGCCTGCGTCGCTGCTGAAAATTTGGGATTGTGGGGTTAACGCGCTTCGCCGTTGCCTGGACGTTTAAATGCGCTCAACCTATTTGACAAATAACTGCTCCCGAGCTTTGGTGATATTAAATCCAGCTAAATAAGATTCCCCTTGGAATATCAAGGCTCTAATTGAATCTCGGGGGTTCTGGGCCCGTTCACAAACAGCCTTTGAGTTGTTTTTGTTCCTGACGTCAGCCCAAGGCTTGATTGAATTATGGCCTCGGATTGCGGGAGCACCTGCCAGGGCCACTGCACCGAAGGGTCCGGCAGCATTTCCTGGACAAACCTCGCCGGGAAGTTGGTGGCTGGAATACAAACTTCCAGCCTGGGAGCAGAGCTGACAAAGGCAAAGAAATTCCCTCAGCTCTCCGTCCATGACGCTCTGATGCCGCTCCTTGGGCGCATCCCTGTTGGAGGTGACCGCAGGATCTGCCGGAGGAGAGGCTGAAATATTGGGATCTAATGAAATTACGCAAACCAGACTTGCTTCTTTGGGATTTCAGGAACAAAGGCAGGCAGGGAGGCGACCGGGGCAGAGTCAGGCGGTGGCATGAGGCTATTTGGGTGGACTTTGGGTGACCTGTGAGCACAGCCTGTCTCTGCTGACGCTTCCATAGGGCACGGCCTAGTTTTCCTCATTTTTGTAAGGGAGAAGTGACAGCAGGTATTCTGGGAGAGGAGCAGGGATGAGGCTGCCGCCTTCCCGATAAGGCAGATTCAACAGCAGAGCTGGAAGCGGCCGCAGAGCTCGAGCAAGTTTTACCTGAGACTACAGCAGCGCGTGCTGGGTTCATGCAGAGGAGCATCCGAGCTCCCTGCCCCTTTTCCTGGAGCAGCCCTTTTCCTTGGGCCCTGCATAAAGGATGCGCTAGGGCTCAGCAGAGCCCAGACGATTCTTTATTCAGCGGGGTTGGAGTTGTCAGCGAGCGTCGCTTCATTTGGGTTTTCTGTCCCTAATCCCTTTGTTGATTTTATACTCTTTGGAAACATACACTTACTTAGGAAATCCTGGGTCTTGCTGGATAAACAGAGGAAAATTCCCATTCCTAAAATTAGCTCTTTTGTAAACACCACAAATGAGAGCATTAATTTACGAACCGGCACGTTACCACCGAATGGACATCGGGCTTTTCCCTCTCCCAGTGTCTTTCATTTGTATCCCATCGATTTTTTTTTTATATTTGTACGCCATATCTTTTCTTCTTTATATGCCATATCATTTTTGTTTCTCTGCCATATATTTTCCCCATTTTTATTCCATAGATTCATTTTTTCATCGTGCAATCTTTGCCTTATCGAAGCGATGTTAATTAGCAGCAGCAGCACGGCGTCGAGCTCCGAGTAAGAGCTTTGGTCAGCGTGGAGCAGCGAGGCTGCCCCTGGCTGGAGTGCGCAGCAAATCCTGGGAATGTGTTGCTGTCCAATTAGGAAGTTCACCTGGAGAGACAGCCAGGATCAGAACAGAAAGGCAGAGCTTGGCTTTTATCCGCTTGCACACCGCTCCTTGCACAGGCGCTGCTTCCCTGGCACAAGCCTTTACCCGGAGAGCTGCTGGCATGAAATTGTCCTTTTCCTTTTAGCCACAAACCCGGTTTAGCCGAAGCACCGGAATATTGTCCAACTGAAAATAAATATATAGGGAATCTATAGAAAGTGACTCGTTTCGGGCAGGAAAAGCCCTTCGTTATCTGAGCACGGCAGGGCAAGGTTTGGGCTTTTGGGAGCAAAATGGGGGCTTCTGGGGACAAAATGGAGTTTTTTTTTTGCAGCACGAAGGCAGAGTTAAAAGCTCTGCCCTCTCTTTGTGAGTGTGAAATGGGGCACTGGTGAAACACATTCCAAAACCAAGGATTCTCCCGTGTCCAGCCCACAGGCTCGCCTGGACGTGACTCAGGCAGCAACTCCGGCCCCTTTAATTCCGGCCTTCTCTTGCCTCTGTCTGAGGAGCAGGAAAAAGTTCTCGATTTAACGTTTAGGAGGGGGGGAAGGAAGCGAAACCCCTGCGAGCCAAAACGGAACAGATAAAGTAATTTTTATTTGCATTTTTCTGCTCTCGGAATCCCCCTCCCCGCAAGTGCTCGTAGCCATCGAGCCACAGTATCTGACTAGAAGGGGAGGATGAGTTCTATTAAATATTATATTGAAACTTTAAATAGAGATAAAACCGGTTTCTAACGTCTTTTGAAGTGCAAAATAAATCCCGTGGCTCTCGGGCACAATTGTGATGTTGATAAACAGGCCAGGCCCTAATGGTGAGTTGTTCTTTCCCTAATCCAAAAGAGCAGGAGCTTAAATAGAAAGTGCAGGATTATAAAAGAAGCGGCTTTATGCCTTTGCATTTTTTCAGAAGAGAAAGTTCTCTCCTCTTGTTCAGCTGGGCGCCAGCAGAATCCACCTGTCCAGAGGGGTGGGATGGAGCCCTCCCAGGGACTAGGGAACGGCCACGGGTCGCCGGCGCGGCGCGTCCACTGCGCTCGTTTGCGCTTTGCTAATTGGTAATATTTACAAAGCCCTCTCGCTGCTCGGAGCCCCTCGCCTCGCCCGTCGCTGTCGGAAAGACCCGGCTCGGGAGGGACTCGCCAGCAAACGGGGATAATCTGCCGAGCAGGCTCCCCTTTGCCTGTGCTGGGGCACAGAGCTCGACTGGAAAAGGGCAGAACAGGAAAGCTGAATAAGGCCAGGGGTGAATTCAAAGCCCAGAGGTGACAGCGAAGGCAGGGGCTGCTGCCGCTCCCGGCCGCCGTGCCGGGAGCCAGGGACGGGAAGGGGGGCCGGGCTGCTGGCTCGTGTCACAGATGGCACCCATCTTCCTCCCGCGACTCGGATCAAACGCTGGCATCTTCATCGAGCGGAAGCATCGAGGTGCCTCCCTGGAGATAAGGCAGCTTTATCTCCCTTGAAGATAAGGGTTTGAGGTGGCGCTTGTGAAGCCGGCTCGGGGACCGTGGCCCGGCTTTGACGGGGCTGCAGCTAAACGGGGTGAATGCCATCCCAGCCGTCCCCCGGGGCCGCTGACATCCCCGTTTTGGGGGAAGTTTGCGTTTGTTCTTAGACCCAAACGCTTCTGCTGTGTCTGAAGGATCGGGAGCCCACCTGATATAGCCTGGCAGCCCCAGCCTGTGGTGCTTTCCCTTCTTATTTATGGATTGATTACATTTATCCCATTTATTAAAGACTGCCACTGTGCTTGGTGTTGTGCTTCTCCGAGGGTTAATTGGTTCCAGTTGCAGAGTTAATTGATTTCACTTGGCTTCCAAGGAGGAGATGTGAAATGGAGGCTCTTCCGAGGGTGACGCTTCCCAGGAGAGGCAAGCACCTCCTCTCCCCTTCCTGCCAGGTACAATTCTCCTTTGGACCTAAAGAGAGGGAATGTTTGCCGCCTCGCCGTTTCATCTCACCCTAGAAAATTCCTTCCGAGTGGCAGGGAGTCTCTGCACTCTTCCACATCCCCGGCATTAGCAGCCTTGGATTTGCTTCCAAGGCAGTGACTAATAGCAACAGATTCCAACTCGCTATTCCGACACTTTTGACTCAGTCCCAATTTTGCCTTCCATCCACGAGCTATTTTGCTCTCCCAAAATAATGGCGACAACATCTTTTTCCAGCTTGAAAAGGGTTTGGATCTTTAGAGTTTCCTGAGGGGACTTTGGGGAAAAAGTTCTCATGTAGTGGTGGTTCTGTATGGAATCATCAAAAATTGCCTAATCCTGGATTTTAGAATATTTTTTTTTGCCGTCTGTCTCACTCGGAATTTCAACAAGCAGCTACATCCCTTTGTCATTAGAGACAGCCAATTAAAAACTCTGGGCAAGATAACACGGAAAACGCTCTCTGGGCACTGCGGCTTGGGAACCTTGCCTTTCTTTTCCTAGAGCGCTGGAATGCTTTGGGTTGGGAGGGACTTGACCGCTCACCTGGTTCCGAGCCTCCGCTGTGGGCAGGGAACCTTCCGCTCCCCCAGCTTGTTCTCTGGGAATGAGATGTGCTCCAGCTCCATAGGTACTCGTGCAGGCGCTTCCTCCCATCCTCCCCTTTTACCCATCAATGGGAAATCAAAGCTCCCATTTCCTGGTCGCTTCGTCGGCTGAAGCCTCCTTCAAGCGCGCATCCCGTAATTGGGCTCATTCAGCTCCTCCTCGTGCTTGTGGTTGTGTTCCATTCACCTCCAGCATGGATGCGGGGAGAGGGGAAGGATGAATATGGATGAATGGATGAGTACAAGTGCCGGGAGTGATCGTAGCGCTTCGGTTTGGCAGGCTCACGTGGAGGAGAACTGGCGAGCTCGGTCCCGTGGTTTGAATCACCGAGTGCGCCCTACGTGCCCTTCGCCGGAGATAGAAAGCGATGGGAATTTTCCTGCTAACTTCCTGAGGAGGAGCCTTTTCCTGGCTCATATTCTCCTTAGGATTTCACTGGGATCCCATATTTGCAGGGATCGAAACGTTGTTTCCTTCCAGCGTTTTGAAGGGATTTAAAATTGTTTTCCTCCCATCGGTTTGTAAGGATGTGGAAAACGTTTTTCCCTTTTAAAACAATTCTCTGCCAACCCTCTCACCGGGGCAGTCTCTTCCTTGGCCCACCGTTAAATATCAACATCTTTAAAAAACCGGGGCTATATTCCCACACACCACATTATCCCGATCCGGCGTAAGCATCTGTGGTTGTAAGTGCACTTCATTTCACCTAATTAAGTTATTTAGTCATTTACACATTAGCGATGTACTACAGATTCCACTCTGACAGGAGCGGCGTGTAATTACACCCCGGTTCTCCCTGCTCCAGTAGGGCCGGGCCGGGGCATCCCGACCCCAAAGCCTCGGGTGAAAAGCACGAGGGGCTGGTAAGGCCAAATTCAGGACACGGCTCCAGGGGTGCCCGCAGCACTTGGCCCCCCGTTATCTTCTCCCAGTGTGGAGAGAGGGAGGGTCCTCTGGGGAGCTTTTCTGAGGTGAACCGAAGGCCAGTCACCATTCTCTGATTGCTGGTGTCGGTTTCCAAGGTTGGAATTCCTGAAATGAATAAGGTTGGTGAAGGCACACACAGCTATACTTGTTTCGGTTTTGTTCCTGAATTTGGGCGGTTTCCTGGTGGAAACCCATCTTCCAAAGACTTGGTGTCCATCCGTCGCTTCCGTCCACCGTCGGAGCTCCTCCTCGGTGATGCCGGATTCTTCCCTGTGAGGGTGGTGGGAAGCTGGGGCCACCCCTGGATCCCTGGAAGTGTCCTCGGACAGGTTGGAGGGGGCTGGGAAGCACCCTGGGATAGTGGGGGGTGCCTCTGGCAGGGACTCGGGGTGGCACTGGACGGGCTTGGAGGCGCTGCCAATCCAAAGCCGTTGCCTGGCTCCGCGGCTCCTAGCGGAGACCGGTTCCGGAGGCCGTGCCAGAGGAAGGATCTCGTGCGCCCCCGAATTCCACGCGCGTACAGCGCTCGGAGCTGGCCGCGACTTCCCGAAATTCCGTGGATGCGTGCCAGGCTGGCGCTGGTGCGGCCCCGGCTCCTCTCTGCCGTTGTCGTGGCGCCGGGCGCGCCCCGTGTGCGAAGTCGGTGCTATTTAAAGCGCTCGCTTCGCAGAGGAAACACCTCGAACCTTCCAATATGGGAATGAGATGGCAACCTACTTCTGGAGCTTCCCCAGGTTTTTTTCCACCAGTGTGGCTTTGCTTCCATCGGGGAAGTTCTCCGGGGACTGAAATAGTGCAGACGTTGGGTGTTGTCGCTTTGCTTGCGATGACATCTTCGAGCATCACGCGCGGTCACGCTAGAGGCTTGAATTTAAGGTGCTCCCTGCTTTTATTCCTGTCCTTTGGGAATTAAACGGCGAGATCCTTGGGATGAAGAGGGACGTTTCCTCCTTAAGCTGGAATTTCTAGATCTGTGTTGAATTGTCAATTCGTGCTTTCCTCGGGATGCGATTCCAGGGCTGGGGAGCTCTGAGAGAGCTGGAGAGGAACTCTGGACAAGGGTTTGGAGTGCCAGGACAAGGGGGAATGGCTCCCTTTTGCCGTAGAGCAGGGACAGGTGGGATATTGGGAAGGAATTGCTGGCTGGGAGGGGGGGCAGGCCCTGGCACAGATTCCCAGAGCAGCTGTGGCTGCCCCTGGATCCCTGGGAGTGTCCCAGGCCAGGCTGGACAGGGCTTGGAGCAGCCTGGCATGGCGGGAGGGGGCCCTGGACTGGATCAAAAATAAGTGCGGATAGATAGGGAAATAATGGGAGCAGTAAGAAGGATCAAGCAGGTGCTTCTCCGAGATTTTGCTCTGATTCTAACTTGTATTGTTTATTTGAACTCCGAACGTGAGGACCAACTTTCCCGGTTTCCTGTCGCACTGTCCAAAGGGAAATAGCCCCGATGGAAAACCAGAGAGCCCGAGTAGATCTCTTTGGTCTCATAGGCAGGCCATTAATTTGCTCAAATTAAATATTATCTTTAAATATTGCAAGGTTAAATGTCCACTGATAATGGATTTAGACGGCCATTAAGGTCTAATTGCTCCCTAATGGAGTTGGCCAAAGACATTTATTTGATAGAACTTCTTGAAAAGGGACTAAAAGCACCAGGAGGGTTTTTTCCACCGGTCTTTTTTCATATCCATGTGGGAGATTAAATTCCATTTTCATTTAACGCTGTGGGACCTGGTCTGGCGAATCCCAGGATCCCAGAATGGCTGAGGTTGGAAAAGCCCTCCAAGGTCATCGGGTCCGACCTGCGACCGATCGTCAGCCAGGGGGAGATTCCGGTGGGGCTGGAGGAAATGGGGGGGGGTGATCCCGGCTGGTTCAGACCTTCCTCCTCCCCACAGCTCCGGGGCAGCTGAGGGCTGGGAATCTTCTCTCAGGTGAAAGCTCCAGGACAAGAGGGAACAGCCTCAAGCTGGGCCGGGGCAGGGTGAGCTCGGACGTCAGGAAGGACGGATTTCTCCGTGGAAAGGGTGCTCGGCCGTGGGAAGGGGCTGCCCGGGGAGGATGCGAAGAGGAGCCCCCGTCCCCGCAGGTACCCAAGGAGTGACTGGAGTCTGCTCTGGGTGATACGGTGGGGATGGCGCCATCCCGAAGCTCTTTCCCAGCTGAAGTGACTCTCCGTTATCCTAGGCTGCAGATCCCATTCCGCGGACGTTTCCTGCTCCGTTTTCGGCAATCTTGCGGGCCTTTTTTATGGCAGGAAGGAGATAAATATCCATATTTTCTTGGATAGTGGCTCGTGTTTCAAGCCTGGAAGGGCCTTAGTCATGAGGAGATGTTATCCTGTAAATGGGATGTTTTTCTTTTCCAGCAATGTTTAATGAGATCCTATCAAAGAAAAGCCTTCCTTAAAAGAAAGGAAAATGCTGCTCTCCCTGTCACAGTTTTATATCAGCAATTAAAACATCTCTGGGACATGGTCCTGCCTGGGTTCTGCCTTTTCCATGCAATTCATGTCATGGCAATAATGAATCAGGCAGAACTTTGCTTCCTTTTCCCTGCTCTGGATCTCCTGAGAGAAAACAAGAACCCGGGATTCGGAATTAATTTCGAAGACACGCTTCAGGAAGATTTGTTCTTTATCTTCTTGGTTTTCCCTAAAAATACAGCGGAAGGGGCGTGACGAGGACAGCCCAGCACTCCAAGGAGCACAGGTGACCTGCTGAACGGCCAAGTCCATGTGTTTTATTCCTGATGCTTTCATTCCAAACCTTCGGGTGGATTTCGACTCTGTTTGTGGAATCTGATGATTTGGAGGATAAAATCCTGGGTTGGGTAGGTTTTGTCTCTCGGGGTTTAGATGGAGACAAGCAGGGCCTCCTTATTCTGTGCTTCCCTGCACAGAATACTGGGATAATAAATAAGTTTCCAGTGGAAAAGTTCCTCCTGCAGGGGAGTTTTTAGTTTACAGAGAAAACCCCTTGGTGTGCCTGGAATAACACAGATCCAGGTGGAGCCACCAAACCTGTCTGGCCACACTGAGAGACCCTTGCCTTCCCCTCGGGCTCCAGCCAGGAAGATGACGAAGATTTCCTTTTCTGTGGAAAGCTCTTGTTGATTCCGAATGCGTGAAGCACATTTGGAAAATTAATTATCTATTGATGAATCCTTCCCTATTCTTGCCACGTTCGATGGCTTTCCCGTACCCGTGGAATGCTGTTTCTGTGGTTCGCGATTGGCTCGATGAGGCACGGAAGGAAAACAAACCGAGGTCGTTGCAAAGTGGGAAAAAATCCAACAAAACCTGCAAAACGAATAGACCTCTGAACAGGGATTGTTGGGTTTGTTTGTTTTTTCCCCAAGAGGAAATCAGGGAATGGGTTTCTTCGGGAGAGCTTTTGCCTCAGGGGTCAGGGCGGCCCTTTCCCCGGAGCGCTCCTTCCTTCGCCGTTTGGCACCTTTGGCCCGATGAGCTTTGGGCATATTCCCAGTGTGCCGTGGGGAAGAGGAAACCTGGGCTCGCCGCGTCTGCCGGCCTCGCCGCGCTCGCTCCCAGCTCCGCTCCGCTCGCAAGCGGGACAAGGAGCAAACAGGAAATCCTCGGCTTTCACACCCAGCGCTGAAAAGCGCCTTTTTGTCTTTGTGCCGTTTACTTCCAGAGTTCGGGAGTCAAAAAATGGAAAGCGGGAAGCAAAATCTTCTCGTTTTTCCATCTTTGCCCACGACAAGTCATCTTGTCTGCTTCCCTTTTTTAACCATTTCCCCAGAATCCCCGGTGGTTCTTTTTTACCATGGATTGAAGCAAAAATTCCTGAGAAAGCAGGCCGGATCCCGGGAAAACCGGGGCTTTGATTTATTTATTTGGAAAATCAGTGCCAGGGTGGGCTGGGTCTGAACTCCAACCTCCTCGTGAGGGAGCAGAGCCGAAACAAAGAGGAGGATCCTTCCCCAGGAGCTTAAAACGGGAATCTAAAGCAAGGGAGAACAGATGGATGGACAGATTGGGGAGCCCGGGAAAACAAAGAGCCGGTATTGTCGGGCAGGAGTCGCTGCGCTCGGCTCATCCCGGCAGCTCACCCAAACCGGGGCTGGCAGTAACGGATGGCTCGGGCAGCCGCCTCTGGAGCACCGGGACGCAGGCGGGGAGGGCGCCCCGGCTGCGTTCGGGGCAGGGCTGGGAGACGGGGGCCGCACGCCCCGGGCAGCTCCGGGGCGGAGGCGGCAGCGCGGGGAAGGAGGAGAGCGTGGACGGCATCATCGCTGCGAGCCCGAGCGTCCCGTGACTCTGGGCTTGGGAAGGCTCTGGAAAAGAGCAGGAAATGCTGCTCCGGGGTGATCTCGTTTTATGGCCGCGTCCTATAAAGCCAGCTTTTTCTCAGGAAGCGGGCAGGCTGCCTCAGCCCGGCTTCGGTCCGTCAGGAGTTTTGGTGGCGCCGCGGCCGCTCCCCCCGGCCGTGCTGAGGTTCCCGGCGTGCGGCGCCGCGTTAGGTGCGCTGTGGTCGCCTCTCTCCTCCCAGTCGCCGTTCCCATTGAAATCCCGAACGGCTCTCATCAGCCAGCATCGCCACTTCCCACAGGAACCCCGCAAACGTTCCTCCGGCTCCTCTCCGCAGGGACAATGGATAAAATGAGCTGGAATGGGAGGGCGGTGTTGGAGGCTCCGGCTTCTGCAGCTGCTGGTGCTGCTGGTGGAATGTTGAATAGCCTGGGATTCACAGCACTCACCCGGTAAAGTCCAGATAAAACCACTCCAGATGCTCCAGCGCTTTTCCTTTTCCACAGGATTTTCCACCCGGGCGCTGGAGTGGTGCTGGAGGAAAGGGAGCAAGAAAGCAATGTTTTGGTCGCTGCTGAGAGCAGCTGCGCTGTGGTGGGATTGGAGCAAACGGACTCCAACAAGGAAGGCTTTATGCCTTGGGAGCCTGCGGAGCAGGCCTGGCCTCCCAGGGAAGCGGGAATGTGCTCCCAGGGGGCTCCCAGTGTTTCGGATGGTGAAAGGAAGCCACAGGTTGGGCAGGTCTCGAGTGCCTTACCAGATCCTTGCTAATATTTTTTTTTTTCCCCTTTGGATAGTGCCCTGGTTGTGTCAGGAGTTATGGAATGCTCTGGGATGGAAGGGAATTATGGGATCACCCCGCTGCGATCCCTGCCAAAAATCAGGGACACCTTCCAGGCTGCTCCAAGCCCCACCCAACCTGGCCTTGGGCACTTGCAGGGCAGGACTTTGCTATTCCTCTTCCTTGACTTTTTTTCCTCCTCCTTCTCCGCTTTGATTGATGGCACTGCTCCCTGGGAGTTGTTTCTTGCCATCCCTGAAGAAACCCTGGAAGCACGAAATGTTAGAACAGCGTTAAGTCTATTTTTGAGGGGAAGGCTGGAAATGTAAACCTGGGGCCGATCCGCCAGAGGGAACGATCGAGGCGGGATTATTAAATCCCGGGACATTGCTAATTTATTAATTTTCTCACCTAATTTTGATTTCTGGTGCCACTCGGCTCCGAAGCCCAGCGAATGGCTGAGAGCCGATTTGCGTCTCACAGGAGCTGGAAACTTTGCATTTAGAACTTGCCGACAAAATCGAATCCACGCCTCCTGCCCCCTGCTTTCCTTTGGAATTGAGAAGGGGATTCTAAAGCATTCAGCTTCCAGACGTACTTTGGGAAGAGCGTGAGCCAGGATCTGACCAGGTTTTAGTCTAAGGGAAGTGATTCTGTAGAACAGGGTGGATTCTGTCAGCTCTGGGGATGGATCCAGTCCGCCTGATTCCTTTGGAATTGCTCCCTGGCACAAGCACTGGGAAGCAGGAGTGTGCAACATCTGCTCCTAGGCACTCTGGGGCCAGGCTGGAGATGCTGGGAGTGTTCACCTGGAGAAAGGAGGGATCCAGGGAGAGCTCAGAGCCCCCACCAGGGCCTGCAGGGGCTCCGGGAGAGCTGGGCAGGGACTGGCAGGGACAGCACCCAGGGAATGGCTTCCCACTGCCATATCCAGGAGATTGGGCAGGAATTGCCGGCTGGGAGGGCGGGGAGGCCCTGGCCCAGGGTGCCCAGGGAAGCTGTGGCTGCCCCTGGATCCCTGGAATTCAAAGGTGACCTTCCCTCAATCCTTCCTGTGGATGCCTCTGGCTGCGCTGGCCACAGCCGCAGGATGAGGTCGGGCGAGGTGACATCGCTGTCCCCGTGCTGCTGGGTCAGGGAGCTCACGCTGAATTCCTGCTCCTGGGACTCGCTGCGGAGCTCTGTGGTGGTGGCAGAGAGGATCCACAGTCCTTGGCACAGCCGGGCTTGTCTTGGACCCAGCTCCCTTTCCATTCCAATCCTGCTTTTCCTCCTGCGGGAATGTCAGACTTGTTGGAGAGGTTCCAGACTTAAACAGATGTGAATAAGAGCCTGGACTAGGAATGCGGGTTTGGTTTTCCCTCTTTTTTTTTTTCTTTTTGGGAACACCCACCTAAGTGCACCTTGCTGTCTGTCTGTGTGGAAGAGCTGATTTAATCAAGGCTTTCATTCCAGGCCGGCTCCGTCCTGCTCCGGTTCGTGGCGCAGGATCCAGCTCTAACGGCCGGATTTCCGCAGGCATCGGGGCCTGGATTTGCAGACAGGGATCTAATAGGATTTTGGGAAGCACAGAGCTCATTTGTTGGGGGTGTGTTGGATGGTGTCTGGAACATCCTGGGAGAGCGGAAAGCGTCCCTGCCCGTGGCAGGCGTGGCGCTGGGTCGGCTTCAAGGCCCCTCGCAGCCCACAGCATCCCAGGATTCTGCAGTCACGGGGAATCGGGTATCCAGGCACTTGTGGAAATCCTACTAAACGCTGACCTGCCCCTTTAAATCCCTCTCAGGGGTTTGGCTTTAAACCTGAAATGCAGGGGAAAAAACCAACAAATTAAATCAGCGGCAAAAGTGACCGAAGGCAGGCGAGGGGAGGCGAAAACTCAGCTTGCTAGGATTTGATTCATCTCTGAAACAAGCTGGAGACTTGTGAATTTTCCCAAAGTGCCATGGCAACATCCAGCTCTGTTTTGCAGCTTAGGAAATGTATTTTTGGAACTCCTGACTCACCCCCTTGAATATTTCTGCTGGACTAGGAGAATGTGTTTCCTTTTGCTTTCGTGCCACGATTCAGCAGGAAAAGAGGAGCGGTTCCCTCCTGGTTTGCATCATGTGCTGACTGGGAGCGCTGGGACGGGCTCCCTGCGGGGACGGAGCTCCGGCCCGCGGTGTCCAAGTCCAAAATGGGCTGGAGAGTGGATAGCCAAGGCTGGAGGGGAGGGATATCCGAGGGTGGAATAAATCCAAGCACCTGGAGTTTAAGGCAGAACGAGGTACCGGCTTTTCTGGCACCCTCAGGCAATCGTGGACCGGTATGGGTGGGAAGGGACTTTAAGGGTCATCTCACTGCGAGCCCTTCCACCAGCCCAGCTTGTTCCAAGGCCTGCCCAGTGTGACCACAGAAGGGCTGGCACCCCTCTGCCCGGGGGGACCCGGGGGGTCCGTACCTGAGAAACGGCCGAGGAAACTGGCAGGAAAATGATTACTGAAAGCTGCCCCGATGCGTAGCTTTTGTCCGCTAGATATGAACCCTGACCAGAATTCAAATCCCTTTTCTCCCCAGTGCTCGTGGTAAACGCAGTCAGGAGTATCTCAGTAGTAAACACCGAGTACTTCAACTGCCTTTTCTCCTTGCTTATTTTCCCTGCAAAGTCTTCCCTCTTTGTTGAAATTCAAGGCAAAAAAACATCTTAGGGAAGGCTGAATTTTGATTCGGAAGGAGACACTGAGCACAGCCAACAGCATTTTATAGCTCCTTCCACTTTAATTTGGGAAGCAGCCTATTTAAATATGCTAATGGTATGCACAGCCATTGGAACAGAATCCAGGCTATAAACTTCCCACTGAGAGCAGGAAAGCTGCGGCTGCCTCCCGACGTGTTTGCCAACTCCTTTATTAGGAGTTTGCTATCAAATCCTCCTGGACAAAGGTCACGGGAAAAGGAGCTGGAGGTATCAAGCAGGGTTATTTCCGACATTCCAGGTTATTTGCTGGATTTGTAGTCGGATTCCCTGGCTTTGTGGAATTGCAGGACAGTTTGGGTTGGAAGGCGCTTCAAGGATCATCGGTTCCACGGGCAGGGACACCTTCCGCTATCCCAGGTTGCTCCAAGCCCCATCCAAGCTGGCCTGGGACACTGCCAGGGATCCAGGGGCAGCCACAGCTTCTCCAGACGAGTAAGCCTGACCCGGGCTGAGCTTAAAACTGAGCTCAGCCTTTCAGTCCCAGCCCAGCTTCCAGTCACAGCCAAGCGCCGCTCCAGCGAGTGGCATCCTGTCCCTAGCAGGGAGAGCCCTGGGAGGTGGCTCCCGTCACTGCCGAGCAACTCCGGTAATTCCGGATTAGAGGAGTCATTATCACAACCAGGGGTTTAATGCCGGATCAGACGGAGCCTGGGAAGAGTTTGCCTTTCTACAAGGGGGAGGCTCCCTAATTAATGAACTCTGAGGAAACCTATGGAATGCCAAGAAAGCCAAAAGGATCAATATTTGCACTCTGATCAATTTGCTCAAAAATTGTCTTTATTTTCCCAGCACTTTATAGACAAATCTGTCATGAGCTGCCAAATTGAGGAGCGTGCCCAGATTCGGCACCCAATTATTTTTCAGGGGTAATTAACGGGGAATCGGAGCTCCCTGGAAGCTGTGCAGGTGGATCCCTGCACAGCCGTCCTCCGGATTTGATGCCATTTTATCCCCGTGGAAGTGGGGATGAATCTGTTTATTTCTGTCCATGTGTCGTAAACCTTGAGTGTGATCCTTGGAGCAAAGCCCTGTCTCCAGAACCCAGCCGTGGTCAAATTCCCAATGTGCTGCTGGAGCCCTTGATCTCCCCACGGCCCAAACAACGTGGATTTCGCCGGACTGGTTTTCAAGGGTGGCCCGAAGTANTCTGGGCACGAGGATGCTTTGCTGTCACGAGCAGCTCCCGAGGCTGCCGGGCGTTTTCACGCCCCCGCCTCTGGATCTGCTTGCACGAGAAATGCCAGCGGGGTACCTGGCCACATCTCCTTCCGTCAGCCTAAACTGCAGTTTACTTTCCTGACGGCAAAGCCAGAGAACGGCAAATCCCTCGGGAGCGTCGCAAATGCGAGCCGGGCTCCCGAGGAAGAGCCGGGGATGCAAAGATGAGACTTTCCTCCGAATCCTGGAGAGAAAGTTGGGACACACTTTGCAAGCAGAGCAATTAGGAATGGTTGGAGAAGAGACAGTGATTGTTGGACTTTGTGACAGGAAGTCATTGAGAATTTCCTGAAAGGAGTCAAAGCCGAGTGGATTCGCATTGTGCTCGGAGATTTGGGACTGCTGAGATATTTATAGGAAAAATCCAAGAGGTTGTATGTAGTTTCCATTATGCAGATTTCCTATAAAAAATAAATACACAGCCGATTCGGGCTGCCTTTGCTGTTTCTGTGGCAAAACCCAGTCGCCCTGGACTGGGCTGGGCTGGGCTGAAATTTGGGCTGAGCCGTCGATTTNTATTTTTCAGGGGTAATTAACGGGGAATCGGAGCTCCCTGGAAGCTGTGCAGGTGGATCCCTGCACAGCCGTCCTCCGGATTTGATGCCATTTTATCCCCGTGGAAGTGGGGATGAATCTGTTTATTTCTGTCCATGTGTCGTAAACCTTGAGTGTGATCCTTGGAGCAAAGCCCTGTCTCCAGAACCCAGCCGTGGTCAAATTCCCAATGTGCTGCTGGAGCCCTTGATCTCCCCACGGCCCAAACAACGTGGATTTCGCCGGACTGGTTTTCAAGGGTGGCCCGAAGTATTTCGGTTGGTTGGTTGGTTGGTTGGTTGGTTGGTTGGTTGGTTGGTTGGTTGGTTTTCTGGCGGGCAGAATTTCATGGAATCGGAGCTGTCACCGCCACGGCCATAGCAAGAGGGCGGTGTGGGAAGCACCCGGGGGAGTGGCGGTGTGGCGGTAGAGGAGCTTGGCCAGAGAAGCTGTGGATGCTGCGCTCCCGGAAGCGTCCCGGGCCAGGCCGGCCGGGGCCGCAGGGATCTGGCGGGCCNAATTTCCTGAAAGGAGTCAAAGCCGAGTGGATTCGCATTGTGCTCGGAGATTTGGGACTGCTGAGATATTTATAGGAAAAATCCAAGAGGTTGTATGTAGTTTCCATTATGCAGATTTCCTATAAAAAATAAATACACAGCCGATTCGGGCTGCCTTTGCTGTTTCTGTGGCAAAACCCAGTCGCCCTGGACTGGGCTGGGCTGGGCTGAAATTTGGGCTGAGCCGTCGATTTACTTTGCCCAATTCCTGGTTTTTATAGAACGCGAAAGAGGGAAGAGCCACCGAAAGTGTGAATTGCTCCAGCTTAGGAGAGAGTCCCTGAGGAGGCACTGCCCAGTTTTGGGGCAGTTGGGATTTGGGAGCTAGGTGGGCTCTCGTATCCCTGAGTTTCAGCAGCAGCCCTCTATCCCAAACGAGAGATGGAGATGCCTGCGTGATTTAGGGGCTGAACTGCTCTGCTGACACGGGGAACGGGAGCCTGGGACGCCTCAGGTCGGGTCCCGGCGCAGACAGGGATTTATGATGTGGTTGTAGATGAGCCATTTAGCATGAAGACGTTGACGTTTCTGGGGATGCCTAATTCCATGAGGAAATGCTGAAATACAGAGTTTGGGGAGCGATTGAGCAAGCGGGCGCACATTGTTTTGACTTCCTTCTCTTGGGAAAATTGGGGCTGATTCGGATTTAATTTACACAAGAGCAGCTTCACAAAGACTATTTCTTACATTTGGGGTGGAGCTTGGAGCGAGGAGTCCCTGAAACTGAGGGGTCAGCTGTTCCTGTCAATTTTGTTTTCCAGTAAATTTGGGGTGGGGTTTTTTGGGTTTTGTTTTGGTTTTTGTTGTTGTTGTGGGGTTTTTTTTTGTTTTTTGGTTTTTTGGGGTTTTTTTTTGGTTTTTTTTTTTTTAATCCAAATCCCTCCGGTTTTGTCCCGGTACGTTTTAACAGTTAATCTAAAACATATTAATTCTCGTTAATGCTCCTCTCCACACAATGGCTTTTGTCCGGCTCCCAGTTGTGCTGCGTGTGAACTTCCTTCCAAGCTCCTGCTCCCAGCTCGCGTTCAGCCGGAGCCGTAAAACCTCGCACCGCCTTTGGGCGCTCGGAGTTTGTTTTCCCGTCCCCGAGGGATTCCTCTGGCGCTGCGTCTCCCGAGCCGCCGAAGCTGCTGGGGGAGGCACCAGCTCCTTCGCGGGCACCCCGGAGGTGAAGCGGGCAGCGCCCGCTCGTTCCCCTCGCGGGGACGGACGGGATTTGCCAGGGCAGGGGATTCAGGCCGGGCCGCGCGGGGCTCGGAGCGCCCCGGGACGGGGGAAGGTGGCCCCGCAAGGGGTGGAACGGGACGCGTTTGGGCCCCGCCGTCCACAAAGCGTGCCCCGATTCCGTGAGATGCCCGCTCCCCCGCGGAGCTCTGGGGCTGCTCCGTCCTTTCCAGGCGCTCCCCGCGCTCACAAAGGGCTCTGCGGGATTTGGTGGGGCGGCCGCAGAACAGGATACGGCAGCGCCGAGCAGCGCCGGCGCCGGGACAGCGCTGCCCAGGGGAAGGAAGTTCCCAAAGCCTCGGAAATGAGGCACGTCCTGCTGTTCTTGGAGCCCCGCTCCCCGGGGACTCGGCAGGGCTGCGCTCGGCTTTTATTTCACTTAGGGCGCGTTCGGGCTCGGCCCGCTCGGGCCGGATGGCGTCGGGGAGCGCTTGGGGATGGGAGGTTCNCCTGCGGGGATCTGCGGTGCAAGCGCCTCGCCGTGGGAGACGCAAACTCCCGGGCCGGCGGGGCCCCCTCGTCCCGGGGGAGCGCGGGGCGAAGGCAGCGGCCGCGCCCTGCAGGGCGCTGAGCGCGCCGGGGCTCGCAGGAGCCGCGGCCAGGATCGCCCCGGGTGCGTCCCGCAGCCAGCAGGCGCTGCCTGGGAACAGTGAGTCAGCTCTTCCCATCCCCGACGCCGCTCCCTGCTTTCTTGCCCGGCTTTTTTATTCCGGTAGCCGAAGGGATCCAGGATTAAAACAGGCCTTCGTGGCCGCGAAATAAAGTCGACTTTAAAGATCCGTATCCTAAATAAAGGGCTTCCCGTTGGCACGTTGATGGATCTCTCCGGCAGGTTTTAAAGCCGCCGGATTAGCGCTGGCGCTAAAGAATAGCCTGGGAAAAAAAGAAGGGGAGGTTAAAGTGTATCCGAACGCTCTCGCTCATGTTTATAGCGCGGTTTTATTACTGAAGGTAAGACAGATCGCTGGGCATTCCTCCAAATTCCTGGCAGCTCTCCCTTTGCGAGGCACTAATATTGGGATTAGCAGGGTGTTTGAAAGCCATTACCTTTCCTCACCTTCCTAATTGCTGGTTCTTCCGGGAGAGCACGGAAAACTCCGGGCTCATAAAGGAGCCTCCTTATGCAACGTGTGCAAAGTCGGATTTTGGTACCCGCCGGATTTATTGGAAGCTTTGTGTGCACGCTTTTTAGGATCTGCATATAAATTTAGAGGATCTTTGGCTATTTAATCATGTTTAGAGTCACAGGGAGTGCCTGAAGGGGCTTCAGGAGAGCTGGAGAGGGACTCGGGACCGGGAATGGAGAGACAGCAACAGGGAATGGCTTCCCAGTGCCAGAGGGCAGGCACAGATGGGATCTTGGGAACTGGGAATTCCTGGCTGGGAGGCTGGGCAGGCCCTGGCACACGGTGCCCAGAGCAGCTGGGGCTGCCCCTGGATTCTCTGCAATGCAAAGGTGACATTCCCTCGATAAATTATGTGGGGGCTCAGAGGTCTGTAATAGTTGAGAATTGATACTGAGATTCCTGCAGTTACCCTGAAGGATCCTGGGATTATTTGGGTTAGAAGGACCCTAAGGAGAGTCCCATTCCACCTCTGCCAAGGGCAAGGACGCATTCCACGTATTCCACTGTCCAGGTCGCTCCAAACCCTGTCCAACACTTCCAGGGTTGGAGACCCCACGGCTTTAGTTGCCCCGGTGAATAAAACACCGGTCTTCGATGTCTGGCCTCAGCTAAAATTAGTTTTTTGGGGGATAGGAGTGACTCAAGACTGGAATCAAACGGCAACTGGGACAGAAAAAACCCTTCCAGCTGCTTCCATGCTGTTCGTCCCTTTTCATTAGACTCATCCCTCTTTGTTTACTCGCTTCTAAACACGGATAATTAAAATAAATTGGGCCTCTCCACAGCTCCAGCTCCATGCGTGGATTTGTGGAAATCTCCTCCAAAGCTGCCAACGCCTTGGTGGGACAGGGGCCTGGATCCCTGGCAGGGTCCCAGGCCAGGTTGGACGGGGCTTGGAGCAGCCTGGGATAGTGGAAGGTGTCCCTGCCCGTAGCAGGGGGTGGGACGATACAATCCTTAAAATCCCTTCCAATCCCAGCCGTTCCAGGATTTTGGGATTTTGTTAGGGAAAACCCAGTGATGGATTTAAGCTCTTGCCCGGGTTGGGAGCGGTGCGGTGTCCGTGCCCACCCCCAGTGCCGCCTCCTCACATTCCTGGCGCTTTTCCTCCTTGAAACCTGCCCTCTCCCCTTCCAGCTGGACAGGGAGGGAGCGGAGATGCGGGACAGAGCCCTTAAAGCGCCCCGAAAGCGAAAGCAGGAGGGAGCAAAGCCCCTCGTTCCTTGGAACGGGAAAGCTTTCCCCGCCATATGTTTTGAGTGGAGCTGCTGTCCCAAATGCCAAGACGTGTTGAAGGATAGCTGGGTGTTTGGGGATGATTGTCCCATATTTACAGCTTTCCGAGCTGCATTGTTGTTGAAAGTCTGCTGTGGGCTGTAAATATGTTCTGGAGCTGGGTAAAAATATCCCAATTACCATATTCCGAAGGACAACAATGGCCACGCTTGGACGCCTCGGGAAGCGCGCGGGCCGTAAACAGGATGCGCCGGGCCCCGGTCGCACGGAGCTTGAGCTCGGTTTGCACTCGGCGCCGCCAGGTGAGGGACGGGGACAAATACTGCAGCAGGGTCCCACGACGTGTTCCGGGGAGATGGGGCTGGATCCATCCTTCCCTGGCGGAGGGACATCGTTTGTTCCTTGCAGAAGACACTTCTAAGGATGATTTAGTTCTTAACGACCCGTCGGCTGAAAAAGTACAGAATGTGCACCTCGGAGAAAGCTGAGGCCGCTTTCCCAGCTGGAATTCCAGCAGCGTCCTGTGCTGAGCAGGACGGCTCGAGGGATGATCTAAGGCCGGGGGGTGTGGGCGGAGCGCCCAAACCCGCACTCAGTGCAGGCATGGGCCCTGCGTCCGGCCAGGGGCCCGAGACACGGGAACATTTCCATCTTCCCCTTCCAGGTGGTTTCTACGAGGTCCCCAGTTTTAATGAGTCCCCTCAGCAAGGAGTTGTTGCCTTCTGGGAACAGGCTGGAGCTCTGGAAGTTTCTGCCGAGCATATGGGCAGGTTGAAAGGGAGCAGATGCTGCCGGAGCAAAGGGCAGAGCTCAGAGGTAGGAGATGAAGGAGCCTTCAAGGGCCCCTCGCTCCGTGAGTTTTCCGTACAAAATCAAACGCCGGCATTCCGGAAGCGATCCCTGGCAGAAGCTTCAAGGGCTGCCGTCGTGGCTCAGCTGTTCTCGGGAGAGGGGAAGTTTTCCAAAAGTGCCAGAGAATTTCTCAGGCTTCCATTCGAGGGAGTGGAGGGGAGTTGTGGTGCCTTAAAGGAGTTCAGGGAAGGGCAAGGAGCAGCTGCGGAGGCTGGAAGAAGTCGTGCAGGTACATTTGGCTATAACTTGGGATGGGTTGTGGATGTCCTTCCATCCCTGGAAGTGTCCAAGGCCAGCCTGGGCAGGGCCTGGAGGAGCCGTGCTCCGGGGGAAGGTGTTCCAGGGCGAGGGGTGGAGTGGGATAACCCCTAAGAGCCCAAAGCTTCGTGGCACCGATGACTCCGTTTGATATTCCCTATTCTCCTGGAGGAAGAGCAGACGAGCTTGGGGACGGGAATGAAATCCTAAGGAACTCCTCAGGCCGGGAGGTTCCCTTCGTCCATCCAGGTTCCCTTCCCACCATCCCTGTTGGTGGCTGGAAGGGCAGGACAGACCCTCCCCAGGGAGCAGGGCTCCGGCTCTGGCACCCTGCCTGTGCCCGGCTGCGAGTGTGTCCCGAGGAAAGGAATCCTTCTCTCGCGGCTCTGCCGGGTGGGAGCGCTTCGCGTGTCCCACGGTGATGAATTAATCCGCGCTCGCGCCGAGCGGGATGAATTCATTTGGCATTCATGGGCACGTCAGGCTTTTTTTATCCTCGTTTCAGCCTTTCTATTACAAAGCACAATTAGTTGGGAGACACTTGGAGCATTACACACCCCGGTGGGATGTCACCCGCTGCCCCGGGCTGGGCAGCCCTTTCCACGAGGAATCGCTCCCGATATCCAACCGGAGCCTCCCCTGGCGCAGCCTGAAGCCCCTTCCTCGCCTCCTGGCCCCGTTCCCCGGGAGCAGAGCCCCATCCCCACCCCGTTCCCCCCCTCCTGTCAGGGAGTTGTGCGGAGCCAGGCAATAAATGGGAGAGAGGAGCGTGACATTATTGCAAGTTGGAGTTTTCTCTCCCGCGTCCGGGAGCGTTTTGTTTGCGGCGCCGTCCTGGTGGTTTATCACGCGAACGCGTCTCCCGGAGCATCCGAATGCCCCGGCTGCGTTCTGAAGTTCCTCCTCTACGGCTCCCGTTTTCACAGGCCCCCCAAACTGCAGAAATTCGGGAATTTATTTATTCTGAAGCTCAGTGCAGATTTCTCCCAGCAAGGGAAGAAAACAAAGGCTAAAATAAGAAAGTCCCCTTTGACTCCTGGGATCAGGAGCCCTGCCAGTGTTCCACACCAGCAGTCACGGGATCCTTTGGGCCGGGAGGGTTTTTTGGGAGCAGGGACACCTCCCACTACTGCAGTTCGCTCCAGGCCCGTCCAGCGTGGCCTCGGACATTGCCGGGAGCAGCCACAGGCGCAGCAGGGAGCGAGAAGGCACTTGCTGGCCTCGGGAAAAGCGGATTAAAGGTTGGAATGGTGGGCCAGAGCAGCGCTAAGAGAGCTGTGCCTGTACCACACGAAGTCCTGGAAAATAGCTGTGCTTGGCTCCTGGGACAATGTGGGGAATTATGAGCTCACCCCCCGGCAGCACAATGGAATTCTTTGTTGGGAATACGGCACGGGGAACAGTTCAGGTTTGTTTACGCTGCTGCTGTTTCAGAGTGGTGTCTCCAACTCTCCATGGAGATCTGTGGAAGCTTTGGAAATTCAGGCAGAAAATGAAATGCCTGTTTAATTCCAGAAGTGAATTTTCCAAGTGTTTGAGGCCTTCATCCCGTCCTTCTTCCACATCACCTCACTGCCTGTTGTTTTGGGCTTTTCTTCTCATGTCCTGATGATATTTAGAGCAAAACCTTCAAAAAAAAGATTGGATCAATGGATGTGCATTTTAAATTTTCCAGTCCTTTAGCTTATCAAATATCCAGGTTTCTTCTTCCCTTGATCTTCCTCTTTAATCCTTCTTCTGTATTTTGTTGAGCTTGGTTTTTTCATGTAGTTTTTCAACTTAATACTCGGATAAATCCAAGTTCTTTTGAAGAGCAAAACAGCAGGAAAGGTCTCAATCCACCAACCAGGCGTGTTGAAATTAATTGGGATTAGCAGGCCCAGTTTAAGGTGTTTTGGGAAGCAGCAATCCCAAAGTGTCTGTCTATCATGCTGGAATAGGATAACAATCAGCAGCCTCGCGTCTCCCCCACCCTCCTTGGTTTTGACACAATTCCTGCAAATCTTCCGTGGTGCTTCAGGGATCATCTTGCTCCAGGTTGCCCAGAGAGGCTGTGGCTGCCCCGCCTCTGGAGGTGTTCCTGGTTGGACGGGGCTCGGAGCAGCCTGGGACAGGGGGAGGTGTGGAACGAGATGATCCTTGAGGTGCCTCCTACGCCGGCGATTGATGATTCTTTAAGTCCCACCTTCTGTAGCACAGATTTCCTGATGAGCGTTCTGGAACCTGCCCGTGACAAGGTCTCTCCCCACCCTGACCTTGTGAAACTCCCAATGTCCCAGCTGAAAATTCAGGATGTTGCAAAAAAAGCCCCGTTTTTTTCTTCCAGCTGGAGCCTGCTTTGTTCTGGATCCGTGGTTTCGCCTTCTTTCCCTCTGGAGCTGAGCTCGAGCTGGAGTGGTTGGAAACAAGAACTCCATGCTGGGCTCCGAGGCAGGAGCGAGATAATCCAGCCGGGTTCCTTAAGGGGCTGGATCTCGGGGCTTGGCTTGGGCAGCATTAAAGCCGGAGCCGCCTTCCCTGCCGATCCCCAAAGATTGTTTTAATGAGAACTAAAGGGCCTTTTTCCAATTACCAGGGAATAACTGGATTAAGTTCCTGGGTTATGTCAACCTGCTTGGATTTGATTACGGAGAAAGAAATGGATTTATCCGTCAGGGTTACTTCATTAGGGCTCCTCATTGATGCTTCGCAGAGGGTCGGGAGCAGTTGGCACTTTTCGGGTGAAATACCAGGAAAATTGGGAGGTGACTGGGAGGCGGCTGCCAGAGATCCAGCACAAGTCCCGGCCTGTCCCTTTCCGAAGGAGGGCGCTGGGAGGGAGGGAATCCCTCCCTCTGAGGGTGCTGGCACGGCGACAGCCCCCCAGAGAAGCTGTGGCTGCCCCGTCCCTGGCTGCGCTCCCGCTCGGAGCCTGCGGCGAGGTGTCCGTGCCTCCTGGATGATCCTGACAATCCCTTCCGGCCCGAGCCGTTCCGTGGCACTCTGATGTGTTTCCTTCGGGCGTCGCTGCGAGCGGACACCGGGGCCGTGGTCCCCTCTGCTCCCTGCCGCGCTCCGGGAGCTCTGCTCAGGGCTGGGGCGCTGCCCATCACAACCCATGGGGTCATAGCCCGTGATTCCGAGCGCGGGACCGATCGGGGCTCCCCGCAGTTAATTGCCTGTTACGTAACACAACTGATTTTTAAAAATCTGCCTAATTAACCTAATGGTATGGTTGATCGGATCTGTCAGGTAAATGATCCACAGTTTCTTTCCCCTTCTCTTTTT
>VWZN01002346.1:30884-41893 GCA_013396955.1 Regulus satrapa | reverse complement strand
TTTTTTTTTTTTCCTGAAGCTTAATTAAATATTTACCTCCGAGTGTCTCGTGCTATTAACGTGTTCATCTGTTATGGAGAGAATAGAATTCCTAATTGGGGGAAAGAATTAAACTCCGTGAATGTGTCGGCTTCGGGATCTCGGAAATCCCCTGGATTCGGGCGCGGCACCCAGATTTTAAGCGCTCGTGACCTTCTCCGTTCCTCTGGCTGAAATTCCCACCGGCCCTAAAACCTGGCCGGGTTTCACCTAAAAAGAGAACGGATTTTAGCAGTCCATCGGTGTTTGCCCAGGGAAGCGTTCCAGGCCAAGTGGGACGGGGCTTGGAGCAAGCTGGGACAGCTGGAGGTGTCCCTGCCCGTGGCAGGGGGTGGAACCGGTTGATCCTTAAAATCCCTTCCATCCCAAACCATTCTGTGAGAAATAGAGGAGAAATACTGGGAATGGCCAGCCCACCTGCATTCCTGGGGCGATGCTCCAGGGCAAAATACACATCCTGTGTTTCACTTGCAGCTCCGTCCTGCCTGCAGTGTTTGTCAATCCCTATTATCTGCTGGAGACTTGGGAAGGACCGGAGCTGTTCCACTCAAGTCACTTTGGAGCCAGGCAGGAATTCTGCTGCTCAGACCTCAGGATTCCTGAGGGTCCGGCTCCTTCCCGCCGTGAATTTCAATGAGTTCATTTAAGCCGGGGGTCAGGAGCCACTTCCCGGCCTCGGCTCCTCATGCCTGGTTCTTAATTAAAGGCACCGGGAGATTAATTTGAAGCGTTAATTTCCCAGTGCCCTCACAAAAGGCGGGAATGATTTCCACGAAGCCTAAAGAACTTTTTTGTCCCCAGATGTAGAAGACAGAACTAGCTCAGGGTCCTGGGGGAATGCAGGACATCCGAGTCCATCCCGGGTAAGTAGAATCTAATCTTTATCCCCCAGCCACGCTTCCTGCAGATGGAAATGTGCAGTCCTCAGGGCGAGCCGGCCTGGGAACTTGGATTCTCATTAAAATGGCTTCTCTGAGTGTTTTAATTTTCAAACCTGAGCCTGGCCGTGAGTTTGGCTCACTGAGAAACTGAGCGAGGGGAAGGTGTTCCTGCCCACAGAATGGGGTAGGAACGAGATGATCCATAGGGTCCCTTCCAACCCAAACCATTCTATGATTTCTGTCAATATTAATTTACCAATTACCGATGGGCTCTCTCAGTCCTCCCTCCCCGAAGCACACGCGGAGCAGAGGCTGCTGCCCAGTGTTTCTGCAGTTGGATTTTTGGGGATCTGGGGGGATCGGAGGTGCTTCCAAGCCCTGTAGAGGGCTAGCACCCGTCCCTGTGCTGGGGCTTGCATGCCCTGGCCGCTCCCGGCCGTTGCGTGACCGGGCTGGAGAGGGAACACCAGGCTTGTCACCGGAGCAGCCGCATCCCCGCCCTTCCCGCCTTGGCACCGCAGCCGAGGGGGGCTCAGAGCCCTCTCCTCGTCTGCGGCTGGAATTTGGGGAGTTCTGCCACGTTCCCCTGGCTGCCGGACCACGGCAGGCCCCGGCCCCTCCCGCTCGGGGCGCTCGGGCTCGGCGTTTGCTGGGCTTCGGGAGACAGCTGGGCCCACTCGGTGCAATTGTGGCTGTGGACGGTTCTCCACATTTTTTTCGACACCTCGGGATCGGGATGCCTTGGTGGGAAAGAGCAGCTTTTCCGGAGCACAGCTGGATGCTCCCGGAGCAGCTCCATGGAAGCGTCCCCACTTCCCGGCTGGAGCGTCCCAGCTCTGCCCTCCCTCCAGGCTGGGCACGGATTATTCCCCGTGTACTCCCTGGAAACGCACGGAGCTCGCTTACGCCCGGCAAAAGGTGCCTTCCTCGTGGCCTTATTGAAATTTTGGTTCCGTTGTTTCTTAATTGTTTCCCAATTAACTCAAAGGATCAGGACTCTGGCAGCTCCAGGCTCTGGAATGGCGAGGAAGAGCAGGGTCCCTGTCTTCATCCCCTCCTCATCCTCAGTCTGTGTCCCTTCCCTCGGGGCAGCCAACGGGGATCCCTCCTTTCCCCCATCTCTGCCTGCGAGGAAGGAATCCCAGCACCTTTTCTTCTTCCGTCCTGCTTTGCATCCCTGACGTCATTCCCGCTTCCATCTGTCAGTTTGATTTTCCTGCCCTTTTTCTTCCCCTTGACACTTGTATTGCTTCCGAGGGAAAAATGTTTTGAAAAGGAAATTGGGAATTGGCACACACTGATTATTTCTGCCTCCAAACCCCTGAATGAAGTGGGGAGATAGAAAGAAAAGGAGCACGAGCCTGGGAAGGATTCGGGAATTTGAATCGAGGCTGGGCATTAAGTGGTGGAATTATTCCACAAGCAGCCTGACCTCGCTTTTTCCTGCTGGAATGGCGTTTCCACAGCGGGAGACCTGGTTTCTCCAGAGTCTTTCTTCCATGGTTTAAGCAGGAAGACTCCTGGGAGAGGGTTTTGTGCTGCTTTGCCCCGCACAGGATTTCAGGAACATCATCCCAGGCCTCGGTTCAGGATTCTCTTTCTTTCTAATGAACTGGAAACAGCACTCTGGAATGTGTCATTGCAGCCAGTGGGCAGGGAAAAAACCCACGGGAATGATGTTTCTTAGAGCAGGCTTCAAACTGAGGAGGCAATTCTGGACTTGTGGTTGGGATAACTTGGCTGTTCCAAGGTGTAAAACTGTGTTTTTTCCCGATTTCTTGCCAGAACTATGGAGATGGGACTCACTATGACCACATGGCGAGCAGAGACCTCGGCTCACATGACAATCTCTCTCCTCCCTTTGTCAATTCCAGAATACAAAGTAAGAACATAGAATTTCCTCCCTGATTGGGGTGGGGCGAGTGGGACCAGTGGACTAGAAATAAAATCCAGGGGGCTTCAAGCCCTCAGCCTCATTTGTTGGGCTTGGCATGAGGGCGGGAACAGGGATTTGTTTCAATTTTCCATTTTTTTTAAGGTGTGAAAAATGTGCTGTGATGATGTTTAGTGTTTTATATCCATTTTACCTACACGTTTATAACTGTGTTTTCATGCTGGATTTGGGATGCAAAATTCAGTTTGGCCACACTCGGAATGGGATTTTTAAGGCAGGAAAAGCTTTTTGAAATCCTAAGAAATAAATTCCAAAGGGAGCAGAGAAGCAGAAGGTGGGGGACACTGGGAATGTTGTTTGGGGTGGGAGGGATCGTGCCTGGAGGTGTCCAAGGAACTCAGGAGCGGTGACACGCCGGGGATCGGCCAGCGGCTGCGTCGGTGCTCCTGGAGATATTTTCCAACTGCAGCGATCCCGGGATTCTGTGCTGAAGGTTTGGACACCCTGTGATTATTTATGAGGGAGCCATCGCTCCGTTCTTTAATTAAGGTTGATTAATGAGTTTGGGTAAAGTAAATAAATGATGTCAAAGTCTCGGTCATGCTCAGGCTGGGCCGGGATCCCGCCCGTGCTCCATCCGAGCGAACCGAACGCTTCCCTTTAAACCCCTGAGCCCGCTCCAAGAAAAACACGGAGCTGTGGCCGTGCCGGATGGCTCCTAGCGCAGCTCGAACGTACATCCCTCATCCCTGACTGTTGGGAAATAGCCGGGAGCTGTCGGACGCTGTCGGAGCTTGCAGCCGTCCGCACGGCTTCCCAGCCAAAGCGTGCTTACGCCAGCTTGGGAAAGGCTGGGAGAAGCCAAGGAAAGCAGGGAGACGTCAACACTCCCTCCTGCGCTCACGCCACGGCGCTTAGGGAGTGCCCGGGGACCCAGGGAAAATCTCTGCTGCTTCCCAGCGCAGCCTTTCCTGGAGTCTGGGGGCCTTGGAAGTGCCTCTACCTACCGCCTCCTTCCAGAAAAGTCTCGCTCCTGCTTTTGCCAGTTTGAAGGGAAACAATGTTTTCCCTCGGCTTAAGAAAGAATTGCTTTGTAAAAACACAGCTGGAGGCACCTGGGCAAGGTGATAAAAATCAGGATTCCAAAGCTCCTGCGAAGGAATTTGGGGAATCCCTGACGTTTCTCCAAGGTCCTGCTCCATGCCCTCGGAGGGGTTTTCCCAGCTGGGGCTCCCATGGGTGCAGCACCACCCAGGACCTGGGCTGGGAGATCGCGGTGCCGTGTGGGAATGGCAATGGCAGTGGGAATGGCAATGGGAATGGCACTGGGAATGGCACTGGGAATGGCAATGGCACTGGGAATGACAGTGACAGTGGCAATGGCAATGGGAATGGCATTGGGAATGGCAATGGCACTGGGAATGACAGTGACAGTGGCAATGGCAATGGGAATGGCACTGGGAATGGGAATGGCACTGGGAATGACAGTGGCAATAGCAATGGGAATGGCAGTGGCAGTGACAGTGGCGATGGCAGTGGTGATGGGAAGCCGTGCCCAGCCCCAGGACAGGATGCCATGGTTCCAGGATGGCGTGGAAGCGCTGCCGTGCGCCCACGTGTTGGAATTTGGGATTTGGGGGGGAATCTAAACACTGCACCGAGGGAGGCTGCTGGCTCCGACTCCGCTTATTCCAAATGCCTTTCATCATTTCCCTGTTCCTGGCGTCGCGCCGGGCTCTCCTAGGGAAGGGTCCCCGTGTCTGGGGTGGTGGCAGAGCCACGCTGCTGCTCCCTTTCCATCCTCCTCCCGATCCAGAGCCTGGCCGTCGTCCTGCCTCAGCCGGTTTGTACTGGTGGCCTGGACGGACTCGCTCCTGACTGCGGGTCAGAGCTCCTCCGGGAATATTCTGCCGTGGTTGTTGTGGACAGCTGCTGGTTCTTCCCAATTCCATCCCTCTCTGGCTTTGCCCGCCAGGAATATTTAGGTTTGTGCTTCCAAGTGCTCCAAAGACCTCAAGTTTCACCCAGTGTTCCTTGGCTGCTCGGTGCCCGTGCCCATTTTTAATGGGATTTTCCCCGTCTCGGGTGGAACATCGCCATGGCCGATGCTTTTCATCCCGGCAGCTTTGATTCCGTTCCTGTTATTCTGAAGAGAACTGGAATTTTTTGCAGATTAGTGAAGTTTACCCAACACAGCATTAAAAGGCCTCGCTTTCAATTGCTAAACTGTAAACATTTGGGATGAAATTTTCCATGCTGTGGATCTGACTCAGCCAGCTCCGTATTTTTTTAACCTTCTGCAGGAATGATTTCAACATTTCCTCAAATGAGATTACATTTCAGCCTGGCAGATTTGGGATTTTCTCCGTCAGTGTCTGGCACGGCGGGAACATTAATTCCTTTTCACACCACCTCTGTTATGGCAGCTGCGAAAGGGACATGGGGAACCGGGAGGGAAACGGCCAAAACTGTCCAGGAATTTCAGAGATGGGGCTGGGAGCACCCTTGTGCTGCCTTCCTAGTCACGGAGTCACGGAGGGCTTTGGGACGGGAGGGATTTTAAGGATCATCCCATTCCTGCCACCTTCCACTATCCCAGGCTGCTCCAAGCCCTGTCCAACCTGGCTTTGGACGCTTCCAGGGACTCTCCATCCTCGGAGACCTTCCAAACCCAAAACCCACATGATTTCCTGTCAAGTGGAGCCTTGAAAGATGTTCAAAAACGCTTTGTGGGAGCCACAAAGCCGGAGATGTAAAAAATTCCCATTCCCAATCAAGAGTTAATGGATTTGTAAGTGCTGCCAGTCAGGATTCCGAGCTCAGCATTCAACTGCAGTCCCGGAGAAAAGAAATGACAAGGACATCTCCATTTCTTTGGGAAGCAGCAGCAGATGTATAAATAGAAACTGTCGACTGTGGCGATTCATGTGCAGGAGCGGAGCCTTGAAATATGAGTTTGTCCTACAGCCTTTGCAGGGAAGTTTACATTCCTGGCCATTTGTAGTTAAACAGCTCCAGGCATTTTTAAGGAGTTATTTTGTGGGACGACCTGGAGCTGTCATCTCTGGAAGCAGCAGGAGTACCTCCTGCCCGTAATGCCAGCCTCCTTCGCAATCCAGGCTTCGGTTTCCAGGCTCCAGTGCTCTGCCCACGCTCCAATTCCTATCTCCTGGATGGAGGGCCAGCTTGTCCAGTAAAATCCAGTGGTTAACAAGCTTCTACCTTTTCAAGGGATTACTGGAGCTTGGCTTTTCAAAAAGCTTTTGTTGCTGGGCTCCAGCTGAGCTGGGGTTGGGCACAGAGGGAATTTTGAGCTCCAAACTGTTTGGGTACTTAGAGAAACCTGGAAGTGACTTCCTGAAAATATTCCTAGAGAGGGAAGAACTCAATCTGTAGATATATTTGATTTGGGAAGTGGGAGGTGTCCCTGCCCATGGCAGGGGCTTGGAGTAAGATGAACTTTAAAATCCCTTCCATCAGAAACCCATTCCATTATTCGAAATAATCATTAAAAAAAATAACAACACAAAGAAATGCAAATCAAATTTTGCGAAACCACTTCCCCACCACCACCACACCCCCCCCCAAAACAAAAAAAAACCAAAAAAAACCCAAAAAACACCAAAAAAAAAAACCAAAAAACAAAGAAAAAAAAAAACCCAGAAAAACAACCCAAGGGGTTTAAGAATTAATTCCTGCTTTTTGGGGCTTTCTGGCTGAAGTTTTCTGGCTGAAGTGGCTGCAGCCCCTTAAGGACTGCATCACCCCGAGGTCCCGACGCTCTTCGGGGGGACACGACCGGCTGCGGGCGGAGATTTGCATTACAGCTGGAAAATGGACATGTGGGAAAATCTGGGAAACAAAACAAATTTGGTGAATTAGTGGGTCATTTCCATAGGCAGTCACGCTCCGTTAAGCAGGGAAAAACAAAGGGTTTGTTATGCTCTTAGTTAAAGCCCAGAGTGTCCAACAAAGCCGAGTTTAATTAATAAGCATTCGCAGCCCGGCCCTGAAGTCTGAACTTCCCAGCGTGGAGAGATGGGGAATTAAAGGAGGAGTTAGATAAATAAAATCAACTTTTTGGGGGAGCTTTGGCTGGATTGTGTCAGAAAAAGAGCCGGAGCTGCCACTGCCAGGCCGGGGGGGGGGGGCTGAGCCTCAGTGCTGGATGTGCTTCAGGCCCTGCTTCCAACGCCCAGCTCGCTGCGTTCTCTCCACGGGGCTTTTCCCTCTCGGCCCAGGACAAAAGGTGAGCCTTCCCTCCCCTAGGGATATGCAGAAAATCCCGGGGAGTTCTGGAGTTGAGCTTCCAATTCTTTTGGGGAAGCCCCCTTCCCGCGAGGGCCGCGGCGCGTTGGGTCGGAGGCTCCGGTGACGAGGACGAGGCAGGGCTGACGGGAGGGCACGGGAATTCTCCCCAGCCTCGTGCCAATAGATCCCCGCGGCCATATGGTCGGAATTAAGGGCAGCACCAGTTCTCACACCAGATGAGGCAGCCGGGACCGGGGCTGGGCTTTGATCCCGGGACCACGTGAAATAAAAAGCTCCGGAGCACGGAGTTAACAGGAACCAGCAGGACTTTAATTAGATTATATTCCTTTCTAACTGAAATCAGAGTATTCCCATTTAGTCCTTTATCCCGCAAACTTTTCCTGTGCAGCTGCGGCCTGAATATTCCCTAGTCCTGAAAAAGGGGGATATTCTGGGAAGCAAAACGTGGTGATTAAATGCGGGGAAGGAGAAATTAGACTGACGAAACTTTCCGATTTGGCCGTCGTGTGTGTTTGTATTTCCCTTTGTGTCCGTGGGAATCGTCCGAGCAAAACGGGCTGGATTAAAAATGAAAAGCGAGGAAGGAAATGGGGAAGAAAAGATGTAAAACGCCGGATTTGGGGAAGGAAAGCGAAGGGAAAAGCAGGAGCAGGCCCGAGGTGAAGATAAACAATCACGACGGGTTTATCGCAACGTGGAAAGAGGAGGAGGCCTGGACAGGGAATTTTAGGACCTCTTAGAGCTGGAAAGGGGAATTTATTGACAGATGATGTAGACACTGCTAAAAAATAAATGGATTTTTCGCTTCAGTGTTCACAAAAGAGGACGGGGAACAGATGCCAGAATCGGCTCTAAATTTCCCAGGAGAGAGGCAAGAAATATTGAAGGAAATAGGGATTATTCCAGACTGGGTGATCACACGGTGGGTGAGAACATCAGTGGATGGATTAAAGCGGAGAGGAATCATCCCAGAATTGTTAAATAAAGAAAGCAAGGTCTATGTCATGTTTACAGGGAAAACATCCAACCATCTACCTCCCGTCCATCCTCGGTGCCCTCAGCTTCCACAGGGAAAACCCTGCGGGCAGCTTTCGTTCCTGAAGGATTTAAGGGACTCGTTTGGTGCGTGACTCCGTTTGACTCATCCCAAATCTGTCTTCCAACGAGGAATTCAGTCTCCTGGGTGGGAGACTGGATTTGGGGGACGCTAAATCCCCCAGGGACTCCCCCCCGGGGAAGGGTCTCGCACGGAGCTCTCGCCGAGCGCCGCTGGGTTCAGGTGGGGCCGGGCACCGCCCCAGCCCGGAGGGAAGCCGGGCCTGCCTCTCTCTCCCCCGCTTCACCGTCCCGTCCTTCCCACTGGGATCTGCTGGATTTGTTCCCCCTCCTCTCCCGGCAGAGGCTCCTTGGCCCGGCTTTGATATTTGGTTGCATGTGGGATGGTTTTGATCCGCTGCGCGGAGCTGTCATCGCCCCCCGGCAGTCGCGGTCCCGGCCGGCTCATGTGGCGCACACCTGGAGAGCGCTGGGAAGGACGGGCCTTTGAAGCGCCGCTCGCCTCCGCCGGGGCCGCATTCCTCCTCTGGCGTGTAATGGGGTTTGCTGAGGAGACAAAATGAGGGAAATATAAAATCCACCTTTGGGGGGTCTGGGCAAGAGAGGCCTCGAAGCGGGGCCCCCTGGCACGGGACTTGCCTCGGCTCTAAAAGTCCTGACTGCTTGCTATTCCTAGGAGTTAATTTTTGTGGAGTTTGGGACGGAAGGGATCTTAAAGATGATTTCTCCCCGTCCCACGAGAGTTTTGGTAAGGCTTTCAAGACGGTATCGTGGAATTGTTGAGATTGGAAAAGGGTTTTAAGATGGTCAGCAATCGACTCCGTGTTCAAGCGCGGAGCAAAAGAATTCCTAGATCGGAGAGGGAGAGCCGAAGGAAAAGGGGAGGGAAGGGAAGATGCACTGGGGGAAGTATTCAGAGAAAGCTGGTGGTTCAGAGAGAGACCACGAGATGATTCCAGGTGAATCACAGAATCCTAGAATGGCCCGGGTTGGAGGGGATCTGAAGGATCATCTGATTGCAAGGCCTTCCTTGCGCTGTCCCGGGTCCCCCCAGCCCGGCCTGGAGCACTTCCAGGGACGGGATATCCGCAGCTGTGCCTGTGGCACGGGCGCGTGCCCCTCCGCTCCTGCCTTGCAGGAGAGCAGCCAGACACGGATTAAGGTGGGAATGAGGGGCATGTGGGAGCTCAGGAAGCTTCAGACTTCTCCCACGGATAAGCAGGGAACGAGGGCGATAGGAAGCCCCGCTTCTCTGCAGGGGAACGGAGTGGAATGGGAGCCCGGGCTCTGCTGGGGCTGGGAATCCCTAAGGAGCTCGGGCGGCGTCTCCCGTGCTCTGTGGGCTCGTGCTCCTGCCTACGGGGCAGCGCCGCATCCGAGGGCTGATGGGAAGCTCCCAAGCTCCCCCAGCCCGGAATAGCTTTGATTGCTCTTTTGGGGGTTTCCTTTTCCTCCCCTTCCCACCCCCTGGAGTTAACGAGGTGAGATCCATGCGGAAAGGTTGAGGCAAAGTCAAAGGAAAGTCTTTTGGCACTCGGTGGGGATGAGGGAGGCCGCATCCGTAATCCTGCCGCGGTCCTCGTCACCTTATTATTAGAGCTGTGTAAATCTGGCAAGGATTTGTGTTTGCCAAATATACCCTGGCCTACATTGGGGCTTATATTTGGAATTCGGGCCAGTTTTCACGCCTGTGCAGTCGGGAATTTTTGCCAGTTCGGAGCATAACAACAGGAAAGAGGATAATGAAGGACAGAGGAGTCAGGAAAGGAGAAAACTCGGTGGGGGGGAGGAGGAACTAGGCAGAAAAGACAAAGGAATATGGAGCACATTCCTCCTTTCCTGCTTCCTCCTTCCTGAACATATCCTTAAGTTGCCCTTTCATGCTTTGGTGTTGCTCTTTTAAAGGAAATTCCTGCACTCTCTCTGTGGGATGACCACAGGTGAGATTTTCCTAAATTAAGGATCGTAAAGCTGCGACTTCTAGAGATCAGCAGCAGATGCGCAGCAGAGCTGGCCTGAATGGCAGCGAGGAGGTGCAGGAGCCCCGGTCTCCGTCGGTGTTCTTAGGGATAACTCTGGGGATGCGTGGGATCCAGGCTGGAGCTGGGAACTGCGGGATTGGGCTCCTCCGTCTGCAGTGGTGATTCACTGCTCATGAACTCGGAGGGGTTTGGAATGAGCTCGGGATTCCTGTGGAATCACGCAGGACTGTGGGCTCGGAGAAGAACTCATTCCTTCAGAGAGAGGAGTCACGGAATCCTGGAACGCTTCGGGTGGGATGGCTACTTAAGGATCGTCCCAGTGCCACCCTGCCCCACGCCGGGCTACTCCAGCCTGGCACTGCCAGCGATCCAGCTGGGCCAGCGTTGGACTCCCGGCCTGGCTCCAGAGCCTTTGGATCTCTCTCATGAAGTTTTGTGCCTCTGGGCTTCTCCTTTTGGGGGCACGTGGAAAACCACGGAGTTTTCCCAACTTTGGGCGGCCTCGCGGGCTCCCCTTTGGCCGTGGCGTTCAAAGCTCTGCCTCTCCCCGTCCCGGCTCCTCCAGCCCTGCCCAAATCTCTCGGACGCTCCTCTGCACCTTGTCAGGAGGCTCCGAGGGAAAGGGAGACGGTTCCCATCCCTGGGAAGGTGGAAGGTAAGGCAGAGGAGCGCAGGGACGGCAGCACCCGGCCATCGTTATTTATCCCATTTCCAACATCACCTTGTACAAAAGACTTCAAATCCCGGTAATTATCCGGGAAGGGGGAGGAGATGGATGGGTTCATGCCTTTGATCTGGAGCTGGAATCGGCTCGGCTTTGGGAAATTTCCTTTGAAAGGACCCCGGTGCTCGCATCTGCTTTTTGTACCGCCGTTCCTTTAGAGC
>VWZN01002345.1:0-16630 GCA_013396955.1 Regulus satrapa | reverse complement strand
CTTTATTCCAGGATAAAATAATTTTGGATGGTCTGTAATTCCTCACAGATATCACTCTTTTTATCAGCACTTCAGGATCTCCTAAAAAACAGCCTCTCAATATGATATCTCCTGTTTTCAGTGGTTTTTGTTTGTTTGTTTGGTTGGTTGGATTTTTTTTAAGTAAAAAGCCCAAAGATTCCCCAAAATCCAACAGGGGGGAAAGATTTTCACAGTTTTTTCTCAGTAATATTCTTTTATATGACTTTTCCTTAAACTTAGTAGAAATAATGAAAAGACAATCATATTGATTATATATTCTTCAGACAACAGTCACCACAGAACATCGTGGTATTTGACTATAACTTTTGAATTACCGTCTTTGTTTTTGTGTGTAGTTCTGCTCAGATTTAATAACTAATGGGAATAGTGGTCATGTACAAAGAGGTCTTTATTTTTCCAAAGCACTTCATATTTCTTCTGTTCCTCTTCCTGTGTTTCCTCTGTTTTTAATACATGCAGTTTCATTTTTTCAACATTATAGGAATGCTATACTTAAAGAAATTGCCTATTTCTTTTCTCATAGCTCTAACTACCAATTTTTGTCTAGTAGACCAAAATACCATGAAGTAAAAATTCTTTCCTGTTGTGGTTGCAGCAAAGTGATATTCTGTATTTTATTAATTCAGAAGTTCAATACTTAATAAACTTTCATGATGCTACAACACCATGAAAGGTTTGTTCTCAAAATGAATGCAATTGAGGATTTAACTCTTTGCTAACATAATAAAGATGTAGCCTGTGACACTATGCTCTCAAAATCCCCCTTTAAAGATATCAGCCATTTTAGAAAACAATTTTCTCTAAGTAAGTGTCTCCTGTACTGGACATTATCTTGTAGCCCACAGCCTGTGACTCAATCATTAACAGTAATTGCTGAATCTGAGACCTCTTGGTTTAATTCCAGGGGTCTGTATCACCCAAGGAATGACCCAAGCACTACAGTCAGCATAACCCCAGGATCATGAAGCCTTGTGGTAAGTTCTCTAGCAGCTGATGGATGTACGACAGGAAAAACACCCCAGAGTTGTTATCTGACACAAGACTGTAAGTACATGAGTAACCTTACAGCTCTTGAATTTTAAAACAAATATTTCTATGAAGCAGAATTTCCCTCAGAGTGATGTTGCACTGGGTTGCTAGCATCCAAGAAGCATCAAGTTCACATCATAACCTTGCTCTCCATGGGGATGTTCTCTCCCTCCAGCTGACTGTTTTCACAAACTGAGTCAGAAATTACTGAGTGCCAACTGAAGTCTGTTCAGCTGAGACTGACCAACAGGTTCAAAAGTTAGTATGGTGAGCTCACTCAAAATTCAGTGGGGACAGGTGCAAAATTCTACATTTATTAAAGAGCAATCAGCTACCCAAAGGCAAGCTGAAGAACAGTTAACTAGCAAAAGAAGAGCTAAAGATTAACAATTGACAATTGATCACAATGTCTAAATAGGGCTTTGTTACAAAGAAAACCACACAACACATTAGATTGAATAAATGCAGATACTTCTGTAAAACAGTCTGAATTATTTTCTCCACCTTAAGATGATTATGGAATTTTGGAAGAAAGTAAAACGAGGAAAATGAAGGATCAGTCTTTATAACAGCCTCCAAGGAAAGACTCAGCAGGTGATGCTTTCTGAATAAAAAACGAGGCCATAAGGGTGGACTAGATGACCAATGTCAAAAGGGTAAATAGAAAGGGAGAACAGAAAAAAATTATATCAGGTCTTAGTTGGGTGGGATAGAAAGCAGTAGATTGAAATTGCATCAAGGAAGGTTCAAAAAAGGTAGTGTGAAATATTTTCAATACTACAGAAATGTAGCACTGCAATAGATTGCTTGGAAAAATTGCCATTACAAAAAGTCTTTAAGACAGAGCTAGACTCAGGTGAATGGGAATTATTTAAGGAACAGCTGATCATGCCTTGGTAAATGAGAATGGTTTACATGAACTCTTGCCATCCATATTTTCTATTGGTTCAGCTTTCTATTGGCTAATCTCTTGCTGAAGCACAGACTTGCAAACAGTACAGCTGTTGAGCCTCATCTTGTTAGGAATCTGGGATAGAAATAAAAGCTGAAGCTTTCAAGAGTGTGTCATCTTCCTTCTATACTGCTTAGATCTGCTCTTTCTTTGCAGTTTGATGTCAGGCAAGTGATTAAACTCAGAATGTTGGAGAGTTTGGTGTTGGAACTAGGGATGGTTTTAATCCAGAATCATGAATGAAATAATAAATACAGCTGGCAAACAATTCAAACAGTGATTGATTCTGAATATCTTTGTGTTTTAATGTAAGGAATCATGTTTCATAGTTGTTAAGAAAATTTTTATTTGCCTCTAAAATTTATAAATCCCCAGACATAGTGTTCCCAGAGCATATACTAGTTTGAATAAAAATAATTTATAATCTGAATTGGGGATATTTTTTGGGGGGGGGATGGGGAGAAGGAGAGGTGAAATTACATTGTCTGTTACTGTTTAATTATTATTCATTGTCTTGTCAGACATCCAGGTAGAAAGAAGGAATCACACACTGTAGTTCATAAGACTTTGTTACATGCCATGAACAATAGCTGGTGAACAACAAACAGCTGAAACAATTGTTTGTACAAATCCTCTAGACTGAAATGTGTGCATATGTTTAAAAATAATTAAGACAACTACAAATGTGAATAACTTTATAAGTTGTTCACAAAACCCCCAAATTATATGATATTTTAGCTAAGTCTAATGGAACAGTGAGCCAGAACTCCTCATGACCAAATTAGTCAAAAAAATCTTTTTCTGGAACAACATGTGAAACCTTAAGTCTACATTTTGCATTTTCTATCAACTCCATAGAACAGGAGGGAGCACAGGCAGCACTAAGGGCATAGAAAAACAAGAAAGATAATGTCTTCACCTATCATGATTTGAGTGTGACTGCTGCTTTGGTTTTCATCCTCCAATTATCAGAAGTGATCACACAGAAACTAAGAGCTGATGGAACATCTTTAAGCCAGGTGCTGCCACTTATCAGCTCTAGTATCTACTTTTTACTCCCACACTAATGAAAAATGATTTCAAAAGAAATGAAGATCCTGTTTCAATAAGATTGGGGAAAAGATGTAACCTAAAAGCTGTCTACAGACTCAGGAATAAGTGAAATGTTTTGACAGGGAAAAATATGTGTTGGCAACATTGCTTGACTCAGATTTCAAAAGTAAAATTGAAACCATACTTCTACAGGGTGCAGACGCTGACAACTGGAAGCCTGTTCTGCAATATATAGTAGTTCAGAATATGCCAGCCAGATCCTCCTCTCTCCTTTTCCTTTCATGTACAGGACAAATACATTTCAAGGAAAAGAACAGTCTGACTTGGTAAATTTTTGAAAACAAACAAACAAAATCCAAATCTGACTCTGATATGACTGCAAGGAGTTCAGAGAAGACTGAGAGCATCTGCATCTCACTACATAAAACTGCAGGGAAGGCAATATTCTTCGGACATCTGTGGTCATTCCAGGCTAAATCTGGGCTCAGCCCTGTCTGTGTTGTGTCAGCCGACATGAGGTGCAAAACTGGGCCCACGAAAGAGTCACATCCCAAAAATCCAGGCTTCAGTTTTAAGAAAGGTGTTTTCAAGTAAGATTGTGAAGGAAGGGTTTTTTCAATTCACTAGGTCAGTTTGAGCAACAGCTATGAAAGGTGAAGTCATGGTCACTGCAGTATAACTATGCAGCACTTTTTATAATGAGTAAACCAGTTTTAGACCAGAAAGTGGATGACAAAGACAATCAGCTACTTCAGGAGATCTTAAAAAAATCTGAAAGAAAGGCAAATAATCTCCTCTTAGTCTTCTTCAATTATGTTCATGTGGAAGATCTAAAGGTAAAGCAAAGATTTCCTTTCTTGAAACCTACTTTGAATAAAAACATTAAATAAATCTAGAATTTTGAGTTTTCTCTTTTCTTTTGAAAATGTATCAGTTATTTCAATGCTTTTACCTTGATTTCTTTTTTTTTTTTTCATTTTTCTCCTGTAACATTATACAAGCTTACATAAGGTCAAAGTCCTTAAGGAATTTGTTCTACAACCTTCCTCTAAGGTTTCCCAACTCTATATATTAACTTCCTGCTGGCATCTGAAGCTTTGTTCCTCAGGGCACTTAGCAGAGGAGTGAGCATATGTCTGAATCTTTTTTCAAAGAATCCATTCTGCAGATTCCGTTCCCAAAGAAGCATATTTGTAAGAGATTCTTTGGCACTTCTTGATTTGGTTTGCAACACAGATACTGTTATGCTGTATCTCTTGTCTACACTTTTTTGCTGCTGCAGTGCACAGGACATTTATATGTATATATGTCTCTCCCCAAAGTATGAACTTGACAGGGGAATAGAAATTATGTGGTTCCATGTGCTGCTCTAGTTAGAGTGAGACTCCCTCAGAAACTCCTGGGTGATGCTCCTCTCTATTTCACATACAGCTGAGGCAGAGCAGAGCACCACTTCTGTCTGCTCCACTCATGTCCAGACCGGCTTTGTCCTAGAGGAGCATGCACAGAGCAGCTCTGCTTTTGCCTCCAGCAAAGGGGACAAAAAGGGCCTTCTGTGAAGCAGCAATAATCCACAGCACCTTCCTCTTTGTGTAAGCCACTACAACACCAAGAAAATCCTTTTGTGTGACTCCAGAGATAAATGGGGCTGTACAGCAGCACCCTGAAATGCTGAGATCAGTGTGAGGATGTGGTGATGGATGTGCTTAAGAACTCCTCCTGTATGAAACTGCAGCCTAGAGGGTAAATGTACTGCTGTATTCCCCACACTCTTTCTCTTGTTTCCATTTCTCCCATGGCTTTGTGGAGTTTAGATACATAGGCATTATTATATCATTATATATTAGTTATACAGGCTATCTCACCTTTGGCCTTATGCTCTGCATCCAAATTAGGTTAATAAGGTGTATTTCAAGCATCTTGTAAGCCTTTTATATTCATCAACCATCAAAAAATGAAAATGAAGAGTGTGGGGGTACTGGCAGGAGAGAAGAGAAGGATGTGAAAATAAAAAATGAGAAAATGCAGAGCAAACGGAAAGCAGGGAAGAGTCAGGAAGGAATGAGAATTTTCTTCTCATCTTAAAGGTCACTTCCTCCCTCTTGCTGGCTTTTGTAACAATGGTAATATATACTACCAACACCAACCCTTCAGGGGTTATTTTTTAACATATTGAAAGGATAGGAATATTTTTTGGCTGAAAATATTAAAACATTTCAGTAAAAAACTCCAAAAATCCTACTGAAATCATCTATCAACATGCTCATTCTAACAGTCTCTTCCACTTTCTCACACTTAACATTCAAGACTTCTGTGGCTGAATAGGTCCCTGGATAATAGGTAGGGATGTGTGAGGGATTGGTAAAAATCTAAAAGTAGGGATAGAGGGGAGGAAAAAAGTATAAAGAAAGGCAAAGAAGAGGGATGGAAAGGACTGAAATAGAGAAAGTGAGTAGAGATAAAGAAGAGTGTGAGATAAATGGAAAAAAAACCCTTGGCTTTCACTTGCAGTGACTCCTTTGTATAAATCTGACAGTGAAAAGTTGCTCTTATTCTTTTTTACCTCTATTCCAATAAATCTAAATTGCAGATAGACCTTTTTGATTCAGACCCACAAGGAAAGAAAAAGAACAAAAAAATTTTGTTAGAAAAGGAAACAGGAGAAAAAGACAACTAGGCTAAAATAAGAAAAAAAGTCTCGAAAAGTTTTTATGAACTCCAGGCTTTTTCTTTTCGGCCTTTACTTGCAGCCTTTAATAGTTTTCTAAATTTTGAAGTGATTCAATGAACATTTTTAAAATTTCTCCCCAAAATAAGCACCAAAAAGTTTCATAGTTGTCGCTGGCTTTCAGTCATTTCAACCCTAGATATAAAAGTAAAAATGTAATTGAAAGGAAGCGTGTATGATTTAAAGAAATATAAAGTTTTAGAAAACTTATATAAAATGTATTTGGAAGTGAAAGGAGAATACTGAAAAGCAAATGAAATTTCTTTGCATTGGTAAGACCTCAAGTAATAACAACATTAACAATACTGATGACAACCAATCACTGAATTCAATATTTTAATAAGAGGGTGGCACCTTATGAAAAAATCAAGTCCTCTACATTTCACTAGAAGAAAAATTGTGAGTATTCTTTATAGAAAATATGAGAAATAGGGAAAAATAAAATTAAAAACTGATGTTACAGTAAAAGCTATAAAAATAGCTGCATATTTTTTCAGCTCTCTGGCTGAAATGAAGACAAATATTTTGGATCTAAATAAACATTTTGTTTGAACCCAAATGAAATGCTTTATTTCACTTTGATGTCCTTCGTTTACTTGCAAAATAGGTCTAAATGCAAATTTAGATAAATTTTTAAGCAGAATAACATTTTAAAAGTTTTTTAAATGTCAAAAAAAACTACTTTGAATGTTTTGCAAGTCTTTTCCAGGGATATTTTTTCCTCACGTCAAATCAACTCTATAAATTTGACACTATTTACAAATAGTTACAGATGCTCTTGTTTTGCACTTCTTGCCTTGTAAAACAGACGACCTTTTCTGACAAGTGCTGGGTACAAAGTTAGAGGTTTCTTTCAGATTTCATTTTGTAGCCTTTTATTTCCTTCATTTTTGATCATCTTTATTCATCAACCTACTGGAAGCATCTGGAAAACCAAAACCTTTCCAGATCTGAGATTTTGCTTCAGGAGACCTCCCAGACCAAGCTCAGTGCTTTCTTCCCTGAGCAGGCCAGCACAGAATGGGTACAGTGGCATCTCCTGGAGGAGACCAGCACTCCCTGCTCTGGGGATGTTCACATGGTCTTCAGCCCTGACTCGAATGTTTGCAAGACCTGAAATGGCCCCAACAAAAGTGTCTTTGACCCAGTTGAAAGAAGCATTAGTCACTATTTCTCAGATTTGCCTTTGGAAGTGCCCAGACCACATCTGCTCCATGCAGAGCCAAAGAGAGCTTGCAGCTGCCCGCAGAGGATCAGGTGAACATAATCTCTTAACCCCTCTTCTGCTTAATGTGGGTGAGGGAGCAGGTACCTCTAGTAAATCAGATTTTATTCTACCTCTTAGAAAGGTAGAATAACCTTAGAAAGAGAAAAACATCCTTTGAATATACAGAAACAGTAGAAGAAGTGATTGTGAATGCCTTGTGATCTGCAGAGATATTTGGCCTCATTAGAAACTTGTGCTTCTCTGCAAGCTGGCTCAGCTCCACTGGTTGCATCCTTATCCAACTGATGGAACTGATAAACTGTATTGGTATAAATCCTTCTGCTCTTTGACTGCAGATCTCTAAGCTGTTAACACTATCAGTATCCTCACTTTAAGTTCATGGAGACATAGCCTCTGAGAGGAAAGTAACTGGCTGATAGCATTTTGGAACCACTGGGATCAGAGCTTATAAGCCCCACTATAGTGGCCAAAGTGCCAGTTAGCTTTCTTAGCTCTGCCAGAGTCTGTTGTGGTGCTATTATTGCCATGCTCAGTTAAGGTCTTCTAAAGAGTATTTTGTGACCTAGAGAGTGACTCCCAGTTTTCAGGTTTCAGGGAAATTACTACTTTAAAATAAATAGCGCATTTCAGGTTTTTAAGCAGGTCAGTTCAAGTTTGATTTGCTACCAGCTTTATGCCAGCTTGTACTGACTTTTAAAAAGTAACTAATGATTTGCTATGGAAAGAGTGGGTACAGGATCAAATGCACATGGTGAATGGTTTTTAAATTGCTTGATTTCCTCTTCCTTGTCTTTCAGTTCTTATTTTGCAAACCTCATGTTTTAAAGTTTTAAAATGTGTTATACTTTCTGAAATCTGCCATGAGATATATTCTACTCTGAATGTATACACATAGCTTTTCCCAATAGTAATGGAAGTCATGAACATATACTGAATAATACAATGCAGTACATAAATCCTTTGGGGAATACAAGTCCTGGCTAGAAGAAAAAGAAATCACAGTATTTGAAAATGCCAGTTGTAACATTGCAGTGAGTTCCAGGCACATGTTTGCCAATAATGAATGGAGGAGTAGAGATACAATATTGGAACTGTCTCCTGCAGAGTGGAATCATATATAATCATACATACTGTCAGCTTGCTTGATTATGTTTGGGATTGCAAACAGCACACTCAGAAACAAAGGCGAATTTCTTATGTTCCCCAAATTTAATTTTCATGAGAGATATATGGGGGAATTAATCGGTGATTACAGCACAAGAACAAAAGCTCCTGTATTTTGCTATATTTGCATAGTAAATACACATTTGTGGATTCCTTTTAGAAATATAATCACACATTGAGAAAAAAAAAATCACTTCCTTAACTTAGGAAAAAGCCACTTACAGTGTTAAATTTTTATTATAGCAATTCAATTAATTGCCACAGTGTTTAATTTAATGTACAGAAGCAGCACACATTACCAATTATCTTAATTTTATAAAATCTCGGATCACAATTCAGTCTTTAATCAATATATCAGAACCGTACTCCATTAGCTGTTGTTTGTAACAGGGCATCTCAATTGATTAAGCTGTAGATTTTTTATGGGTCTTGTTTTATAAATTGAATCTATTCAAGTAAACATAACATTTGGTAATAGTCTTCATAGCAACTGTCAAAATGACTTATTGTTTTTCCAGCCCTGCATTCCTTCAGAATTAATAATACCTTTGTGCCCTTTATAACACTTATTATTAAAGCCATAAAAGTTCTCCATGTTTAATGAGTGGATGTTTCATTATATATATGGTTTGCTTGACAGACTGAAAATTTTTCTAATCTGTTTCTCTTTTCCCCTTGATTGAAGGATTGTAAATATGCAATTAGCCGCTGGAGTAGAAGTAAAAGCAGAAAATGTCATCTGTCAAGTAGCTCCATTGAAAGACACATGATGCTTCAAGCTATGACAGAAAGACAAAAGCATCTACCAACAAGGATGAAGGTTGCAAAATCTCTGTTTAAACATTCCATTAATCTCTTGCATGAAATAAATATAGTCAGTACATCTTGGAATGAGGAATCTACTATCAAGACTGCAGTATACTTTTGTAATAAAGCTCTTTGTGGTAATGTTCTACTCCATTGCCAGTAGACATTCTGGATCCGACCACTGCTAGAATTCATAACATATATCCCTTTCTGCAACATGTGGCCCTATCACAGTAACACAATGGATTTCCCAAAAATACACATGCAAAAGGATCCAATACATCATTGTACTCTAGAGCATATTTCTCTTCTAGACCAAAACATCTTCTGCTTCCAAACAGTTGACTGCTTCTCTGTTCTCTGTGTGAAAATATGGATATGCCTTGACTCTTGCATGCAATGGCTGAGAGAACACTTTTGTCCAGTACTGTGGGAGAGGAATGCTGAAAGGAGTCAAGAGAGAAATATAGAGATATTTGTTTTCACTGACAAGCCAAGAATAACTATTTGCAGCAACATGTTATATTTAAAGCCCCATAAAATCTCTAAATAATTAAAGAGACTGAATTCTCTAGCTATTCCTGGTTAACCATATCAGTAGGAGAGGTTCAATGTAAGGCATAATGAACAGAATAAGGTGGTTTTTAACCTTTAAAATTAAAGACTTTGCCAATCCAAGCTATGCAGTGGCATGAATTTTTGACTGGACAACTGGCCTGTTAGACTAATATTAGACCAGAATTAACCTTCCTGCATTTTCTTAGAAGCAGCTACCATAGAATTCCTCAGAGTTTAATGCTGGGAAACATACAGCTGTTAAATGTGAGGCTTCATAATATTAGAAAGTTCTGGGAATAACCTGCCTACCAACAACTGCACAAGCTTTTGATAGTTTTCTGGTCAGGAGGCTAGTGATTCAGTCCATTTCCCCACCTTCTCCGTGTATTTTCTTAGGACTTTAAAAAAAGGAAGTAAGTGCTTCTATTATCTTACACAGGAATTTTCCACATTTTACTGGTCATACATATTCAAGTTTATCCCAAGTTTTCACTGTTCTTAACATTTTAGTTTTGCCTGTCATATGCTAACTAACATGCTTTATGTATATAATCTAAAAATGGCATACATATCCTGTCATCTGAGAGGATGACACAGAGAACTATCTCAAAAAGCATCTGCACAATGTGAGACAGCTCTGGTATTGATCAAAACAGAAACGGGTCCACTGATGGTGTCCCCATTATGTTATAAGATAAAATTTATTCCTGCAAATCCCACTGATGCTTCTTTGGTGACTCAGCAGTTTCACAGAGGTAGGACAAATGGAATTGCTGAGCAGTCTCATGTGCCAGTCTCCCATGGGATGGGGCTCCAGTCTGCCCGAGGCACATCCACATGAAGCATAAGCACGCTGATGTGGGTCTGTTCAGCAGCTCTGCTCTGCTTCCAGGGTGCTCTGCTGGCTTGATCACAGCTTCTGACAGAGTTCCATGGTAATGGATATTTTGGCTTTGTCAGCTGCTTTTGGAGCATAGCTGACAGCAGAGAACTGACTTTACAAAAGGATTTAAAAAAAAAAAAAAAAAAGCAAAACCCGGAGCAATGAAAAGTTTCTTGACCTGTGTAAAATTTTAAATACCTGCCAGAAAGTGTCTTCTCAGAACTTATTCCTCATAAAATGCTCAAGATCCAAGTAGCAGGAATCTGATTTGATGTACTAGTTAACACTAATCAAAACACAGAAAAGTGGTTAATAATATGTCACACTGTAAAGAAATAAAGCAGGACAGAAGTGTAATCTTGTTGGGTCCAAGTTATCCAGGAAAAACTATTAGAAGAGAAACAAGTAGGAACAGGTTGTTTAGGGGCTGGCCAGGACAAGGAGCCAGGCAACTGCCTCTGAGTGCCATAAGAAGTCTGTTTGAGGCAGCGGACTCACTGACAGGGATTCCATCCCACCACCTTGAAGGGGCAAGGACAGGGATGGCAGCCAGGGTTCCTTCAACAGAGACTGGAGGGTAATCCTTCTTCCTTCAACAGGTGGCCATGGAACCACAAAGAGGTGAGATGGCTGGCTAGCTTGCATTGAGCTAACCAGAAATTAACCTTGTTTATGTTAACTAAAAAAATTAACCAAGCCAAGTATATAAAGTCACTTCTCAGTTTCAGCAGGCAAAATTTAGCCAATTGGTTAACAAATACTGCTGGGCCAATTAGTTTGAGAATATACATTCAAAGAGAGCTTGGCGTTTCTTTAGGAAAATGTGCTGAATTATTTGTGTTTCTATCCAAGCAGTGAGAGAAATAGGAGGGATTTGAAGCTGATCTGGGGCATGGTCACCTGACGAGTTTATTAGTAATGAGGAGAAATCATGCAAGAAAATAAAAAGGCCTGAAGTAAACGTCAAACTGGAGATCAAAAGTATAGGACTTAAGTGAAAAATCCTACAAGTTAGAATAATTTGCTTTCCAAACAAATAGCAAAATTTCTGTACATGTACAGCCCTTCTCCCTCCATCAAAACCCCTTCCCTCTCCACCAAAAAATATCCATGAAGGATCACTATTACACCAGGGTGTGATAGAAAATAAGCAAGACCTAACTGTACCCAAAACCTAACTTAATAGCTCCAACTGGTCCTCAGTAAGAATGTTGCCATTTGAAATAAAGATTTTGCTACTGATAACAATTAGTTCAGCTCCTAAACTGTCATAATTTAAAATCTGTAAGTGACACTAACATATGTGCTTCAGGATGCAAATATGTTGCTAGGTAATAAAGATTAGAAGGAAACTTAGTGCTGCTAGGTAGATTACTCCCTACTTGTGGTTTCTTTTAATTTCTTGTTGAAAAGTGTAAAATACTGTCACTTCTCAAAGCCAAAATATAGTTCACATTAGTGTAGGAAATCCCACAAATCCTGTAATTACTTTGTTTGGTATTACTTAAACAGGCCTATTAAACATGCAAGTAAAATATTGTTCTGTCTGAGAAGAAATCGCAAATTGCATATTTATGTAATATGCTAATATGTATATTGCGTATATAAATATGTATAGACAGATGGAAATTTTGGGTAGAATTATCTTCTTTGTGGTCCAGGACTTTTATTTTTAAAGAAAGATCTGTGTTCATGAATAGAAGAATGGTTTGGAAGGGTACTCCATTTTTCACAGTTCGTATTGTCAGTTTCCTTAAAGAAAGAGAAAAGTCTACAAAGGAATCCAGCTTCCACCAAATTCTCTGAAGACAGTATTCTCCATAAATCAGTCTCTTGCATGTGACACATGATTTTTATGAGCTATTTTGGGGCTATTTCTAAGATCTGGTTTTAAAACATAAAGTGAACAAATAAGGAAGTGGTCCAAAAAAGAATGAGAAATAGTTTGAAATTGTACCAGAGAAGACAATATTTTGCCTTTCAAGCTGATTTTACTTTTCAGGATCCCAGGGAAGGGGCATCACCATCTGAGCATTTGGTGGATGCCAAGGTCTCAGCTCTGCTTCATGACCACCATGTTGGAGATTGGCAGGCAGAGAAGAGGATCCATTCCTCCTCCAGAGTACCATTTCCTCCAACCTACTCCTTCTGTGCTAGTCAGATATTTCCACCATGCCTCTCCTTTTCTCCTTCCACCAGGATACAGACAAGAAGAGAAGAAATGGTAGGGAAAGGGACAAAGAAGAAAATTCATTATTTTCCTTGCCACAATAATTTGTTCAGGAAATAAAAGTTTTCAAGGTCAGTTTCAAAATTGTGGAGTCATTCTCCAAAATAAGAGATAATTGATCTGGAAAAAAGGTTGTGGTTTTTTTTTTTTTTTTTTTTTTCCTAAAGGAATCCACTTCCTTTCACCTACTAAATTTTTGGCTTTCCCCACTTTATCAGTAGAGTACAAAGATAGGAGGTTATCCTTGTCTCCACCTCAGATAAAACATTTGTACAAATAGTCCTAGACAGCTTTTTTCTCTATAGTTTTTCCTTTTGTTTTCATTCCTTTCTTCTTTTCTTCTTCCCACCCATCAGGAGATGGAGCAAGTTTTGGCAACCTAATCAATCACAGTTGAATGAGTAATTTTCAGGACATTTAATTAAAAACTCTGCTAGATAATCTTGCCTAAACCAGTGGAAAAAAGTGTACAAGACGGGAAGAACCTAATTGAAACTAGGAAGAGAAACACTGTGATGATAGAATTCCAAAATGCCTGACTACAGAAGATACGACTGTGAAACAAAATGCCCTTTGTTTCACTTTCCATTGACTGCTGCCACCAACATTGCCAGAATGGCCATTATTATTCATAAACAGAATTCTCCAGAACACCATATAGCTGTCATACAAGCAATACAGATTGTATTGTGTCACGAGCAAATTTTTTTTACTTTATAACAGCTTGGCTCAATCTTTCTTTGTCCTTGGCACCAATGCCCATTTTTGTACAAATATATGTGGAGTAAAAATGAAGCCAACACCTGTAGCCACTCATCTGCTGAGCTTTCACAGCTGCAACACCCACATGCCAACCTCCAGATAAGGTCTTTCCCAGGAGTGGCTGAGAGTTTGGGGCTGCCTGGTTCCCAACTGCCTCCTTTGTGTTTGGTTAATCCAGTTTTCATGAGTCTCCACGATCAAAGGCAGACACTACTTATGTATTGATAACCTTATCACTAGACTTTCCAAATTCATCAAGCTACCTACTCTTTTCAAGGGGTAGAAAGGAAAGTAATTATTTAACTATTTAAAACCTACTTAAATTAATTTTTTCCCACCTTTCTGAAAAGAAATCAAAAGGCTCAGCAAAATGGATGACACTCAGTGACAAGACCAAAACCATATGAATCTTCTATTTGACACTCACTGAAGTGTCGGCAGCCCAAGCCAGAGATGAAGTTGTATTATATTTAATGCAGATGTGCCTTTCACTTTAGAAGAAACAGCTGCTTTTAATTTAAATTTCATTTACAATGGAGTCAGAGATTATCAAATGCCATTCCCCATTCACATCTAGCCCCCATAGGAAGCAGTATTAGATAAAATCCATGCGAGGTGGTATTCTTTGCTAATGTTGGCTACACATGAGGGAATGTAAGGAAAAGTAAGAATGATAGACAAAGAATCAGGACACAGTGAGAACTCGCTCTATTTGAAGCTTAACTTTCATAGAATGATAATCAAAGACTGCACAAGCTCATAGAGCATAAGATCAAAGGTCTATCTAACTTGTCTCTAGCAGAGGGCCAGAGACTATGAAATGTCTGTGAAAATCAGAGGTTGTGGGGAGGGATCGTTCCTCTTCCAAGTTTGAAAGACTTATAATTTAGGGTCTCCTTGAGACAAAGAACCATCCAGGCCATCATGTCTAATCCCATCATTAAATGATGGTAGAAATACTATAGGATTTGTTATATTACTTGATCTATGATAAAGCACTCAGATCTGCAATTTTAAGCTTTCTTTAAAACATGAGGGTTTTCCCTGTGACCTGCAACTCCAGGCCTTTCCACAAAGAGCTGTCAAATATAAGACAGTAAAGAACAATTCGTTATATGTCATTGCCCCATATATTGCCCCACAAAATATCTGATTTCTACCCTGTCATATCTTTTTTTCTCTGAGTATTATTTGCTTAGATTACAAATGCTCATCACCAAAGGCATTTTTTCTATTATGTCTCTAACCCATTTTTGTGAATATAAATGAAATAACACCCCCTAAAAAAAACCCCCAGAAAACAACAAACAAACAAAAACCAACCAACCAACCAAAAACCCCCAATGAGCCTAAATTCCACTCCAGTTTTTTTGTTATCGAGTCACAGAATGGCTTGAACCAGAAGGGACCTTCAAGTCCATCTGTTTCAAATCCCCCTTGTAGGAGAATTTGGCCCCTGATTGGGGCAATAGAGCTACATGGGCTCTATGAATCAGAAGGTTACATATGATTATTTATTAAGATCTATATGCAAGAGCAGAGAAGCAGCAAACATGCAGGCAAGCATGCCAGACCAGCAATCCAGCCAGCAATCCCCGTCTGTCCAAAACAACCAGAATATATTGATAAGGCAGAGTCCTGAACTAAGCATAGATTGGCTAACCTCTGTAAACATGAGTGGATGTTATGGAGAATTCTTCCAGCCTTCTCAAAGCAATCTCAGTGTCAAGTGTTTGTCCCATGTTGTAGGCAATATCTTACCCTTCTTTCTATTATTAAAAAATACAGTGTAAATCCTTTCCATGGGGCTCCTGCTGTGGGAAGGAGTACAAACTATACAAACAAAGAAGGAGGTCTGAGAGCACCTTAGATGGATCAGGGAGATGTCATTTCAGTTGATCCTGTGAGAAATGAACTACTAGTTTCAGAAAAACCTAATTTCAAAAAACTGTCAATTCCAGAACAATCTTTCCAGGTACCAATGGCTTCTTGGCCTGAATGGGCCAATGGATTTTTTTTTTAATTTCTTTTTTGATATGTGGCAAAGGAAACCCATATCAAAATGCACAAAGGATCAGGCCATTGGTCCATGATACCTGTAAGGTATCGATATGGATTGGTGATGAACAAACTGATATCCCTCTGAGGTGCCTTCAGGNTGATATCCCTCTGAGGTGCCTTCAGGTAAAAATCCATGAGTTGCACCTCTGCTCAGATCTCAATGGGGACAGACTGAAAGAGCACCTGGACTATATGTCTGAGGTCAAATGAAACAGACACAGCTGTGTCAGACCAAGCTATAGTCCTTTCCCTGTCATCCTGTCCAGCATCTGGGACGGTTCTGAATTTGGGAAAAGCTGTTTTTTCCTGCAGCTGCACACCCTTGCCCTCCCCCTTGTGCCTCCTTCTCAAGGGTTAAACTGAATCTGTTCTCATCTCCTTGAAGACTTTCCTTCGCTCCCTCTCCAGTGAGGACCCTGCACCCGAGTTCGATGGGCTTCTGCAAGTCCCAGTCCCTATGTTTGGATGGGCAGGAGGGGGGAATGTCCCATGGTCCCTCTGGGGTTCTCCCCTGGTGTTGATGTTCTCCGCAGGTGGTGGAGGTGGCAGCGCTCACTCCAGGCCTGCAAAGGAGAGCAAGTCTGCAGAAGCTGGAATGGCAGGCAGCAGGGCAGGCCAGGCTGGTTCCAGGGCAGGCAGAGCCAGCTGCTGAGCTGTTGCTGAGGCTTCTACCAAAAGAGGAGGAGATAGCGCTGCTCCTGCTTCAGTATCCAGGGCGGGCAGGGTGGGCTGCTGAGCTGTAGCTGGCTCCGAAACAGCTGAGGGAAGCACTGCTGTGGTGGGCCCATCCGTGAGGGGCTAGGCGGCAGCTGCCCGGATGGATGCAGGCGCGGTCGCATGCAGAACGGCCAGCGCTGACTCTGGTCCTGCTGGTGTGGGCCACAGCCACCATGCAACTTCTAACGCTGCTGGTCCCACCTGTATCTGAGCTACTGCTTATTCCATGGTGGCAGCATAGCTGTCCACCTGCAGTGCATCCATTTGAGCCTGCTGAGCCACTACTGCATCTGCAGTTGTGATCGCATGTGTGTGAGCTGCGACCTGCACCGCCACTTCCGGAATTTCCACAAGAGAGGGGGAGGAGGGTGCAGGTGTGGCAGGTGGGGGCTTGGCTGCTTGTGTCTGCTCAGAAT
>VWZN01002344.1:767907-777993 GCA_013396955.1 Regulus satrapa | reverse complement strand
CATCCATCCCGTTCACCTCCCGCACTCACGGGTTGCAACTCAAGTGAGGCAAGGTCAGCGTCCAAGACAAAACTCGGCTAAAGAAACAGATGAGTTAGTTCAGCTTCATGTTAGGACGTGCACCTGCTGGAGCAGCTCCTGAGGAGGGCCACAAAAACAACCAGAGGCCAGGAGCGCCTCTCCCGTGAAGACAGGCTGGGAGAGCCGGGGTTGTTCAACCTGGAGAAGAGAAGGTTCCAGGGAGCTCTTACAGCACCTTCCAGTGCCTAAATGGGGCCCGCAAGAAGGATGGAGAAGGGCTTTTTACGAGGGCCTGTAGTGATTCCTTATACCCCATTGCAAGGAGTAATGGATTTAAACTGAAACAAGATGAGTTTAGGTTAGGAAGAAATTCTTTCCTGTGAGGTTGGTGAGACACTGGCACAAGTTGCTCTGAGAAGTTGCGGATGCCCCAGTCCTGGAGGGTTGGATGGGGCTTTGAGCAGCCTGGTCTAGTGGAAGGTGTTTCTGCCCATGGCAGCTAGATGATCTTTAAGGTCCCTCCCAACAGAAACCATTTTATGATTCTATGTAGAGTATAAGTTCTGTGACACAAACCTGCTCACATCTGTGTTTCTATCATTATACTGCTTTCAGAATGCTCAAATAGACTGATTTTCTTCAGTATAGGCTTTTCCATCTACTTCAACTGAAAACTTTTTTTTGGTTGTTTTTTTCTTTCACATCCTGGACAGAGTTTTATGACTAAAAAATCCCAAAATAAAACAAAAAACAAGCCTCAAAAGAAAAAAAAAAAATCAGAGAAATCAGCACAGAATAGACATTTACTAAGTAACAGCCTGCATCAGCATGATGTTCATGACAGTGTAAGACTATCTCAACAGAACTGTATCTGAGGCACCAAGCAGTGGAAGGTATTACATGCATCAGCCAAAGCCAGAATGGCTGCAGAGGAGCAGAGGAAGTCCCACTCCCCAGGGATGGACCACGGTCTGGCAACAGCTAAAGTCCTGTGCTCAGTGTGACAGCACAGAAGAGGAGTCTTGAACTATTTGTAGACAAAACCTCCAGCTATCATGTTTTTCAGGAGCAGAGCATATAACCAAAAGTATTAAAAAAGGAAGAGACCTCTTTGCATGCATACACGCTCCTTGAGCAGCTGTGCCCTCATTCAGAATGTTGTCAAGGAGATGAAGACACATCAACAGAAATTGCCTAGAGGATGATACTTTACCTTTGCTCAAAGAGAGTGGCACAGCGTTAAGCAGTGCTCCTTGTCCCTGAAGACACAGCTGGAAAGCATAGGAAGAGTCAGGGCATCTGGGCTGGGCTCAGTGTCATTCATGATGAGCAGCATCCCAATCCTATGCTATTAGGATCCCCATCCTAATCCCTGTGCTATCAGTTGCCCCTCCTGATGGTCACCCACACATTTAGAGTCACTGTAGTTCCACTGGCCATCAGCAGAGCTGCTGGGAGGAAGCCCGGACCTCACGTAGTTTCCAGCACTCACCAAAGAACTGCTCTAAAGATTGTGGGCAGCTGAAAGGCATCTACACAGCCAGAGATACTGAAATCTTGAGGGAATTGTACTCTGGAAAAGAGGATATCAAACACTTGGTGGCCTTCATGGTCTTAATTCTCCCTGAAGATATACTACATTGTATGATAATGGCTTCAGAATGTATAATTTAGCCATTATTAACAATGGATGACATAAGCCCTAAAAAGGTTAAACAATGTCTACATTCAGAGCAGCCTCCTGCTGACCTTTACAAAGAGCTTTTCCCCATTTGATTTCTCGGTGAACAGCACTGTATTTGGAGACATTTTCTCTCTCTATTGCTCTCAGAGATGAAAAATGTACCTGTGGGATGTTAGTGGTTTTAGGATGCCTGTGGGAGAAGTGGTTTCAGGATCTTTCCAAAGTAAGCAAGCTGAGTGTGCTCTGGGACAGAAAAAGAGTTGGTCCCTTTGGCCTCACATGGCCTGACCTATAGGCTATGGCTCTGGGAGCACTAGGATAAGACTTTGCTATGACTCTGGAAGTTGATTCCTGTTCTGTGCTCTGGAGATGAAAATCTGTTTCAGGCTCATTTAATGTTCCTGTGACAGACAAGAAGAATAGTTAGGATTGGAATAGTTAGGACTGGAATACTTACTGCCCTGGACAGGAGAATGTGCACAAATACTCCTTTAGCATAATAAACTCCTATTTTGAACTTTTTCCATGTCCTCTGTGTAGGGTAGCACAATCCCATTATGTTCTACCTACATATGATCACTTGCTTCTTGCAGACAAGGCATTTAAACCATGTAACACATCTTGGCATAATGTCTCTTTTTTGCTGCCAAGGCAAGCTTGCAAACCTGTTATATCCTCTCTGCTCCACCATGGACGGTGGTCTGCACAGAAGACCTGGAGCTGGAGAATTAGATGGGGCATGGAGGGCTCCTTTGAAATTCTGCCATATGTGATGTCTTCCCTCAGAGATACCTTGGTAGAGACCTTTCACACCGCTGTTACCAGACCCTGCTCATCATGACATTCTCATCATTGTCCTGCGGATTAATCCCCTACCATACACTGCTTTCAATCTAAAGGACATTTCTAAGCAGGCTGAGATCTAGAGTGGAAACACCTTACAATACACACATTTACAGATGTGTGTATTGCTTGTTAAACGCCAAACAGAAGCTTGTGGGGAGAGGTAAGAAAATTAAGTAAGCAAACTCAATTTTAAATAGCAATATGGCTTTAATAATTCCCTTTCATATAGCTTCAAGGCATGCTACACTCAACACTTCTGAAAACAATAAATACAGGTACAATATTCCAGCCGAATTAATTTTTCTAACCAGCTGATTGCTGACAGTTGTGCAATGTAAGGATTGCTTCTCTTTTTTGGGGGGAGAGTTCTTGCTGCATTGGCAGTCAAATTGCAGGCATTTTAACCTTATCATGCATAACCTCATATGCAGAAAAGTATTTGCAACGGAAGTATAAACAGCATTGAACATATAAATATATACACATAACCCTTCATCCCTACAATCAGCAACAGAACATATGTATTTACAGAAATCCATATGTGAATTGCACTCTTGCCTTTCAAATTACTTTAAAATACCTTCATAGATACACAATATCAATGATTTTAGTATTATTTTAAAGTAACATGGCACAGAACTTAAAATAGCAACATTTTAATGTTCTGGGCTTTATGAATATGGAAAAGTATTTTCCTGTTCCTGTGTTGACAATGTAGCTCTGCTGTTTAAACACTGTCTGAAAAAGCCTTGTGGTACCATTACCCTGACAGAAAAATTCCTCCTTTTCTGAATGTGCTGTTTGCTCTCATACAGAAGGCACAGTTGTGCTCATGGTGCTACAGAGCAGAGATTCATACAGTGCAGATCATGTCACGTCATTCTTATGCTATTTCCGTGTATCATAATGATGCATTGTCATGTTTTTATTAAAAATCACATTTTTTTAAAGGATATATCAACCCCCTTAATTTTTTCCAGCATGCACTCATGCTGATACTGGTCATTACATTATTTATGCTACTGAGAGGAATCAATTGCTGGTTTTAAGTTTTGACATTACACATTGACTTTACACTCTAAAATAAAAGGACACTTGGGGCTCGCTCTCCTCGTGCATCAGAGGAGGTGCATGAGGTGAATTGGTGTGTTTCTTCTGAGAATGGGGAAAAAAGGCAGATGAACATATGTATGACTACAGGGCTCCAGAATAATTCTCAGATTTCTTTATAGGTCTGTCTCTAGTTCATTACCATGCTGGTAAACACAAGGAGCCTTAAATGTGACTACAGCACTCATCTCGAATAACGTGTGCAATTTTGGGGAGGGGAAAAAAAAGATTCACTGATACCAGATGAAAAGAGTTACTTTTGGAAGTTCAGAAGAATGGAAAGCCTATCTTAAAAGTGGAGACTAGAGGGCTGGACTTATCTTGGCAAACAAAAGCTGAGACAAGGTTCTCTTTGATCTTTAAAATGGGGCCAGATGAGAAGAAGAGCTCCTTAAACAACTGAGAATTAAAGAGGCAAAAGAAGTGGGGAAACTCATGTGGTCCTACTTACATGACTGTGAGAAAGAATAATTTCATGATGCTTCTGCCTCTCTTGAGGAAGGAAAGTTACAGAATAGGTTCCCACAGGTCTTTGTGGGCTGGACAAGGAAGGAAGGGAGCTGCTGAAGGGGACTGCACATCAGGGAGTTTGCAGGAGTAAGGGATGGACTCTGTGAATCAGGAAAGACTTTCAGATCTGGTAATGGATAACTGCCTAAGTACGGGAAAGGGTGTTTCACATGGCCTGCCCTCTTTGGGGATACCAAAAAGAAAAAGATCTGAAAGAGAAATGGCTCCCTAAAATGGCTTTTTAACTTCCAGTACTTTAACACTGGCCAGTTATATGCTGGAGACTCTTTTCCTGACCACAGTCCTTGCAGCATTTTTAGGAAGAACTTTACCTTTTAAGTGTCTTTGCTGCCCAGGCACTTGGAAATTGCAGTTTCCATTCACAGAGTCATTGTCAGTTTTACATGAGTCTGTGATAGTAGCTCGGAGGCTGGAAGATTTGGAATCTAAAGAAACCTGACTAACAGCAACACTGCCTGCACTCTTAGAGGAATAATTGTAAACCATTTTGAGAAAGGCAGATTTTGTGTTCGTTTCTTGCTTGTAAATGATGATATAGCATTTTGGAAGAAAAGTGCAGCAGAGGATTCCATAATTAGATATCAAAACAACGATAATTTCCACTGCTGGCAAGTATTTGCCAAATGTAGTGGCGTAGACAGGGATAAATACAATCCATGCTATAAAGTAAATTAGCATGCCAAAAGTGATGAATTTAGCTTCATTGTAATTCTCTGGCAACTTCCTACCTTTAAAGGCAAATATGAAGCAAATAAATGCTAAGGCAGCGATGTAGCCCAGCATAATCCCAAAAGCTACAATAGATCCCTCATTGCATTCCAGAATTATTGCTCTTGGTATTGAGAAATTTTGATTTACAAAAGGTGTCCTAAATATTAGCCAGAAAGTACAAATAATAACCTGAATTCCAGTGCAGGTGACCACAGTGGGAATAGGTTTATACACACATTTCAGAAGATTTTGAAGCTTGGGATCAAAGCTGAAAGCTAGTAAAATTTTTAGTGACTTTATTAAAATACATGAAATGCAGAGTGTAAAACTTATGCCAAAGAGTGCTTGCCTAGTTTTACATTTGAATTCTGTGGGTACATCTATGAAGAAGACAGTACTTAAAAAAATTAAGAAATGGCTGAAGAGAATTATATAGCAGACAGTCAGACCACCAGATGCCTTTACGACAGGTGTGTCCAAGTTTTTGGTAAATATTACACAAACAGACAAAACCAACACAACCCCAAAAGCGGAGAGGAGGAGGAGGAAGATAGCAAACCAGTCGGTCCAGGCAAGGAAATAGATTGCCTTTCTGTAGCACGTGGTGCTGTTGATGGGAGCCCAGTAGGTTTTGTTGTTACATCGGTAGCAGTAGTCCATATCTGGAAGCAGAAGAAAGGGAAGATATCTCAGAACCCCGAAGTGAATAAACTGCAAAGAGGATTGTAGGGACTTGAGATACAGGAGCAGTGCGGGAGAGGATGCTGAAGGGAAAAGGTGGGTCTGATTGCTGCTGACTCCAGCTGCTGCTGTCCAGGTGGAGGAGCTGCAGGGCTGCAGTGGCTGCGGTGGCAGGGGCACAACGAGCTAAGGACAAATGCCTGGAGCTCCCTGCCAGCTGGGAACAAGCCTGCAGCCAGGGCCAAGGAGGGAAAATGACCAGGGTTCTTAAACTGGTTTGCTCATCACTGACCAGGGAAATGTGCCCTGGCCAGAGTTTGGACAGGGAAACTTTATTTGAAACCTGAGCAGTGACTCTAGAGTAATCAATTCTCTTGCAAATATTTGAATTGTTTTTTCTTTCGTCTATTTTAATAAGAGAACACCCTAATATTCTCTTTACAGATAGCTTTTAAAATACAACAGCAAGAACAAACATTGCTTTAGATTATGGTAAAAGGTACTTTTGCTTTGTGATTCCTATTCTCTGATATGAGAAATTTCACAATTGATAGAATAAGAACTGAAAATTTCTTTTCTTTTGCTCTCAGGATATTAAAAGTATATGCTACCTTGATTTTCTTAATTCCATCTCTCTTCTCCATATTTAATTTTCCCCTTTAAAAGATTTTGCTTAAACCAGTAGTAAAGTATGCATCAGATTTGATACTAGAAAATATTGCTGTACAGTTATATCAGATTAGACAGTACTCTGTGCTAAGATACCGAATGTGCTGCTAAGCAAAATACTCTTTGAGCTTCATAGATTCATGCCCTTGAATGTCACAGATTCATAGGCTTGTAGAATGGTTTGAGTTGGAAGGGACTTTCACAGGCCATCTAGTTCCAATTCCTGCAGCAGGGGCAGGGGCACTTTTCACTACCCCAGGTTGCTCAGAGCTCAGTCCAACCTGGCCTTGAACACTTCTTAGAATGGGGCAACCACAACAACTTCTCTGGATAACCTATTCCAGTGCCTCACCACCCTCAAAGTCAAGAAACTGCACCTTACTGGATGGAATGTACTATGGAAACATAGGGAGGAGAGGCTCTCTTTAATGAGAGTAAATCTCACTGATAAATCAGCCAGGATTTCCATCTTAGCAAAGGGTAATGCTAGTCAGCTGGACAATCTAATTACTTTAAATTTGGCCTTTTAAGAAGCATTTATACCAAGTTTTTCAAGGAAACTTTTAATAAACAAATATTTAAATCCCATTCCAAACTTTAACCCAAGGTTCTCTAGGCACATTATATCCAAGCAAAACAATTGCCTTGATGTATAAACAAACCTTTATTTGGGTACACATTTTTTACCTGTTTGGTTGCTGTAATGGTTTTCTGGGCAGTAAATACACTCATAGCAGCACGTGTGTGGACTTTCTGTAACCTTTTTCACCTGGCCTGGCCTGCAGGGCTGGGAGCATGTTGACTGAACCTTCTGCAGTGTGCAGAGGGGAAAAAAATAAAGAGATTATCATCTCACGTATAGCTAATTACAAGGTAACATTAATATAAATCTCCAGGATTTTTGCAATTTTTAAAAATCATACATATTTTAAGGAAATCTGAAAATTATGTTGAAAAAGAGACATTGTAGGGTTCATATTTTTTGGGTTTTTTTGCCCACAGTCAATCAGTAATAGAATGGGGCATTATCTACAAGATAATTTTATTTTTGGGCCCTGAATGCTAATCCCTGGATTTGTGCATACCTTTAAAATCTAGATCAAAGTCTTTAATTCAGCTTTGAACCTGTATTTAGACTACAGAGGATCATCTTCAAGGAATGCATAGAAGCACCTGTTGGGGAATTTGACTGAACTGCTTCACAAATGAGATCCTGATACTCTGCTCAGCCACTCAGAGCCCAGGAGGGAACCTTGGCCTGAAGGAGACACTTTGGAGGGTGCTCTGTCCTGCAGCTCTGACACTCCTGACACTTGCCAGCCTATCCCGGAGTCATGAAACTCCATTCCTGGGTGTGATCAGGGCTTTCCCTTGAGGTCTTGCTTCAGATCCTCCTTCCAAAGACAATTTTTTGACAAATGATCTGTTCTGAGGCATACTACAATTTCCCCTGCTTCCAAGGTGGTGTTTACAAGAAAGTGGAGACATTTCCTTGTACCACAAAGAGAGACAAGGTTTGAGTCTCCTTCTGTCCTCAGCTAAGCTCACACATGGAGAGCAGAATTCAGGGCACCTAGAAAGCAGCCTCTCCCTGTCCCATTAGTGGGGAATGCCTTGCAGCACAGAGCTGTGCCATGAATTCAGACATCTGCCCCTGCACAGAGGACAGATTGTCCAGCTGGAACAGGCCAGGGCCACACTAGTCCTGTCTACACCAGTGCTGGGGCTCCGGGTGGCACCACCTCCTCATGTTGCTGACCTCAGCTCTAACAGGGGCAAATAAACAACAAAACTTGGTTTCAATTGTTTTTTTTTTTTAAACAATAAAGTCAACACATCTGAATCCTTATTAAAAAAACCCCAAAAAGGTGATATGTCAGTGAGAGTTTATTTATACACTATCATTTTTTATTTTAAAATCCCTTTGTAAGAATCTGGAATAGCATCCCTAGGACACACATAATCTTTGAGGGACATTCTGGAGAAATGAATAAATTTTGTGTCACTGAGTCTGCTCACAGGCTAATATGCCTCTCAGGGTGCATGGTATGGGTTGAATAAGGTCAGGGTCTGAATAAAGTCAGAAAGGACTCTTCACTCTGAGAGGACAACATTAAATCACGCAAGAGATTTCTAGCTGACACAGGCTTCAGTTGCAAGTGCTGCAGGGCGAAAAAAAATTATCTGAAACAAATTTCACACGTTATGTCAACCAAGTAAAAGTTACCTTTAAAGCCAGAAAATCTTTTTTTTTCTCTTCATCCTCAAAGATAAAGCCACCTTTCTCTGCATCATATTCTGCCATAGTGGTAATTTCCACGTGGCCGTCGATTTCTTTCCAAAGAAGGACATCATAACTGGTGCTCATATCTCCATTGGAGTCAAACTTGACTTCCTTATCATCATCAATGACTATAACTTTTTTAAGTTCTTCAAGGAGCTGCACATAAGTGTAAGGAATGATAACATGCACCAGTATCACATCAGTGTGACAAAATTAGTAGTTTAACACATGTATGATAGTATCAAGTTAAAAAGAAAGGCTTTTAGAACTAAGAGAAACATTAAAATTCAAATTCATTTTGTTTACCTTAAAAATCTATTATTAAAAATAATCATAATTTAATAAAATCATAATAATAGGGGGTTTTTTCCAGCCTTGAAAATTTTGATATGATGTTCAGAGAGAAAATACTTTTGCTTGCAAAAACTAAGAATCTTTTGGCACTCCCCTTCTTGTAAAGAACAGTGGTGGACAGTGCTTCTGTTGTTACTTTACTGTGAGCAGAGTCAATCTGGGCAACATTTGCTTCCAGAGCGAATTCCCCTAGCATGTCTGGAAGTATCTAGCACTGTTCCCAGCTGTGTCTCTGACTGAAATTGTGTATAGCAAGGTAAGACTCAGAACTGTTAATCATCAGTGAACAATATATGCCAATTTGCCCAGATGGGGAGATCAATGGCACAGTGGCAATAAACAGCAAGGCAGTATTTGGTAGGTCACAGGAAATACCAGACCAAGGATGCTTTGTTAAGGCAACTTTCCAGCATCATATTGTAATCTGTTCTGTTCAACAGGGAAATATTCTGCCTCCCTCATCACAGACAGATCAAACAAGGTCTGTGCCAATCTAGAAAAGGACACGTTAATGCACATATATCCCCACTCCCAGTTCATGGGAAGATCATAGAAGTACACATAGAAGCCACGGTTCTTAATTGAAGCAAAAACTTTGTTATTTTGCAGGCCTAGTGATTTTTAGCAACAATTATTAACTGACAAGAAAAAAATTCAATGTTTGGTGAAAGGCTGAGTTCAACTGTATTTGAAAAGCATGTTGTTACATGAGTCCATTTGTGATATTCACGGCATTTAACAAATGTGCTGACAGGTATACTGCCTCAATAGACTTTGTCAAATATTTGTAACACATCTGGTGTATATAACATGCAATTGTTTTCATATATAATGTATTTTTTGAGCACTTACATAATTTATTAAGAGCTGGTGTGATTCTAAGAAATTTGGTTAGTGCATTATATTTGGAAGATGTATAGTTGTGTGGAGCTGAATAGGATTTTTTTGCATATACTCAGTCTAGTCATTTCATACTTCTCCACTTTTTCAATTTGTCTAACAGTATGAGAACACCAGAGCTTTTTGAATATATCTTGAGGCTCAGGCAGAAGGGGCTAATATTTAACAACATTTGGGTATAACTGGTTATTATTTTTATAAAGCCTATAACAACAATCACTCTTGTTTCCCTGTATATGTAGATATGGATTATTTGGATACCAAGATTTTTCTGTACATATATATATATATATAT
>VWZN01002344.1:750206-765975 GCA_013396955.1 Regulus satrapa | reverse complement strand
TTCCCACCCAGTAGTGTGATAACAAGTACCTTAATCTTAAAGATTATGTCTTTATATATAAGTCAAGATCAGACAGAGGTATAACATGTTGCATTTTCAGTTTCAAGTAGAGACTCACTGTAGAGGAAAAATACTTGAATTAAGAAAAAAAAGATACAATGCTGAGAGAAAGAGAGAGAGGAAAATTGAAACTCTTTGGTGATTGCTTCTATCCTGCAGTATCCTCATCTCTCAAGAGCAGTCACAATGTGTATCACAGTGGTTTGCAGCAATGGGACCAACCACTAGTAGTTAAATAGCTGATAAAAAGTAATTTAGTAAAAGGATCAAGCTTTTATCTCCAGGAATATGGGAGGAAAAATGTGATGAAAGTTAGACAGAGAGAATAAGACCTGAAAGAATTAGCATCATACCTCCCAGGGAGTGAAGGCAGATGGATCCTTGCAGTCTCTGTCTTTGCACTGCCTTTTAATGGCGTGAGCTATAGCATAGACTGCAAGCATAGTACTATGGATAAATCCTGGTTCAACATTAGCATTCAAAAAATCATCTCTCCAGATCTGAGGTTTACTCCCATCATTTTCCCATAAATTATCCTGGGACTGGTTTGCAATACATGTTTGAAAATCATGATATTCCAGGTGTGCACAGACTGACGAAAGCATAATATATTCATGTAAAAACTTGTTGTTTTCAGTGGGCCTTTCATGAAGGTTTCTCAGAAACTCTTGGAATGAGGAGATGTCTCCACTTTTAAATCCAAATCCCACAACTGTTCCCAGCTGTCTGATATTGGGAATTGTACTGATCTTGACTGCAGCTGACCAGTTATCACTTGCAATCCAGATTTTATTAACATTCCTCTCAATTGCCTTCTTGAATAGTTTGAGCACATGAAACTGTCTCATAAAGACAACAATAACATTTACTCTTGTTTCCTTGACAATCTTCTCAATTGCATGATCAACTTTGGCATGAAAGGTGCTGTCAGAGAGATAGGCTGGCAGCATCTCTTTAAAAGCTATGCAAACGTTGTTTGCCATGGCCTGGACCCCAAAGCTCTCCAGAGCGAACCGCCCATTGTCATCATCAGTGGCGATTACTCCGATCCAGTTCCACCCAGATTCACAGATCAAGCGGGTCATTGCTCTTGTCTGGTGAAAATCACTGGGGATAGTCCTGAAGAAAGAAGGAAACCTGATTTTGTCACTGAGGATTTCAGCTGATGATGCAGGACTGACCTAGGAAGAGTGAACAATTCAGTTATGGAGGTGGTCTCCTCCAAAGGAAGCCAAGAGATCCAAAGCTGCAATGATTGCTCCTTCTTCCCACCTGACCTGGGCTCCCTCCTCCTGTGAGAGAGCATCAACAAGTTGCAGCCAAAGGGGGCAGGTTTTTTCTCCCTGGTCTTAGGATGCAGACTGGTGCCCAGTACCAGTTACACTTTTTTTTATTTTCACTCTCTTCCACAAAATTCAGTGAAGGCCAAGAAGAAAATCTTTAAAAATGGATATGACAGTAATTATGGCCTAAATATTTCAGTTTACCCTGTTTAGATACTGTCAACATGCTCTTCAAAACAATACTTAAAATACTGGCAATTTTTTTAGTCTCTATTCAAATTGATAATACTCATATTCTGTGGTATTTTCCTATCACTGAGTGCATTGGTATGGTTCACACTTTTTTTTTTTTATTGCCAATATTAATGATTACGCTTCAAAAGGATAATTAAATCTGTTGGAAGAACCTCAGAGACAAATGAACAGCGACCAATAATACAAAATGCTATGATTCTTTCACACAAAAGATTTTTTTTTTCTTGTAGCTAGAAAAATGTAAAAAGAACATTGCTATTTAAATCTCTCCAGTTTTAATTCTTATTTTTGTGTTGGAACTTTTTTTCCCCTATATTGCTTGACAAAATATAAATTGAAGCTTTGAAAATGAGAATCACCTGTCTGGAGGGTATACCAAAATCTTACTGTGTCAGAACACTGCAAATGCTATAGATAAGAATGAGCTGTTGTGTCCCATTTTCCATCTATGCCCTACTGCAAATTTTTTTAGTCACTTGCCTTTTGATTATGATCAGGTCAGGCATTTTAGTTTTCATACTTACTACAGTTCCTGTGGTGGCGTTGAAGGTCAGAATTACTTCCTACCATTGCAGAGGAGAAGATTCAGTTAGAAATTATCTTTAGTCCAGATTTTATCTTTTTCCACTTATTTGGTTAATTTATATCTATTGCCAAAATCAAAGTGCAAGACAGGATGGCATGGATCTGCTTCTTCCTTGTTAGTCCTGGTCTTGACCCCAATTCTTTTACAAGAAGGGGTTTTCTTATAGGAAGGTAAGCATGGACCTAAGCACAACTGTACTATTTCTAGAGAGGTCAGAAATAGATTAGGATGTTTTGGGAAGGACCAGTGGAGATCTAAACTGTTGTATTCTTTCACTTCTACAATTGTCTGAAGAGTACCAGGACTAAATCTTTGTTTTAGAGCAATCTTCCTCACTTTCCTGTCCATAGTTTTAACTGACTCCAACATTTAATTTCTCTTGGGCTGGAGAGAATTCCTGATTTTCAGGCCAGATTTGATCTAGTCAATTTTTAGTTGTTTTTTTTTTTTTAAGTTTGAGATCGAGTACTGTCATATTCACCACCAGGCAAACTGGACATGGCAGCTGTGACTTTGCTGCCTGAAAAAAGTCCTTTAGTGTCATCCAAGGTACATTGGAGTAACCAGGACTGACTAAAGACACTGACAGGCTGACAAGAGCCCAGTATGATCCTGAAAAACGCTTGGATAAATGTGGCTCAGGTGCATAAAACATCCCTTACTGCCTTTGATTGGGCCAGTGAATCAAGACCTCCACTTGGAGCTGAAGCCCACGCATCCTGATGTCCTTAGGATAAACCAAATCCTGCCCTGTAGTAAATAAGTGGCTTTTGCAATACCTGTGATCAGAGCCTTTATTCTTAGCATGGTAAATCTGAACCTCTATCCAAAATAAAATAATTGCCTCAAACCTACCTGTGGGATTAATTGCAAAGCCAGCAGCCTTGACACCGCCATCGACACCTCCGAGTAGCTGGCTCCAGTGACTGCCTTGACTCTTGGGATGTAGTCTGAGTAGTTACACTTGAACTCCACAGCATCCTCAGAAGAATTGAACTTAGACAGAAATCTCAGAGCAGATGCCATGGCTTTTGTAACTTCTGCACACGTGTCATAGATTTCGTAGCCCAGAGTGACTCCAGATAACAGCGTTGAGTTGTTGATGGTTTCAATAGCATGTATCATTGCAAGTGTCTGAAGGAAAACTTGCATTTCAAAGCTGTCAGGGAAACACAGGTGGTATTTTTTAGAAAAAACTTTGTTGGAAGCAAGGGTGAAGCAAAGTCTGTTTTGAGATATCCCTTAGAATTTTACAACTGCTGAGAAGAACTGATAGGTAGCAAGTTTTCATGTGATTTGCTTGGGTTTAGTGTACAAAAGATTAAAACCCATAGTTTTTTTCTCATTTAATGGGAGACTAAGTAAAATAAACATGAAACTTAAAATATACCTGAATTAAAGTGTTTTTCTGGAAAAGAAAAAGGTACTAAGAGTTTCATTTTCATATACATGAAAATTTGCAAGTAACATCTTCAGTAAGCATCTGTCAGAGTCAGTGAAGATATTCCAGTTTATTATACCTACCCAGTAAGCTTTTTTAAAAATAATTTATTTTCACCAAAAGCATGAAGCAAAGGAAGTACCAAACATTTCAGAATAGAAATATATATTATATATATATATATATGAGGTCAAGATCTCTAGTGTTTGCATTGATGCTTCTAAAATACTCTTCAGACCTGATGAAGTTAGCCCAGGTATTTCCCCTCATCTCAAGTGGATGTTATAACAGCTGATTAATCAAAACTGAGCTAGTACAAAACATCTACAATATAACAAACTCTCCTCCCAGGCAAGCTTCTCTAAAGATTACAAATCTTGTGATCTAAATTAAATTTCAGATGGACTTGAGATAATTCATGTGTCCACAGAAAAATAGTAGAAGACAGACAAAATGATCAACTTAATCAACATTTTGACATAAATCCAGATGGATACCTGCATGCCTAGCTGATTATTAGATTCAGATGTAGGATTAAGTTGTAAAATTCAAATAAAATTTGTGGATTTTCACCTGTATTTAAATTTTTTAAAAATGTATATTTGGAATTCCTGGTCTTAGGAAAGGTTTATTATGTACTTAAAATAAAATTCTTCTCCATATTTCCTTTTTATGCATTCCAGAAAAATGGATGTTTCAGGAACAGTAGGATTTGGTGCCAACAGAATAAATATTCTGATACACAGAATGTGTGCATGACAAGATGCTTATATGTAGGCTATCCTATAACATAAAGGCACAATTATAATTCCAAGTGTAATAATTATGGTAATTTAAAAATTAACTACAGTGTCACCATCAAGGTATTATCATAGATTATAACTGAGCTGCCCAAGAGATCGGAGGCAGACTTTACTATGGGCTTGGGTAAAATGGAATAGTCTTCCTGTGTTCGAATCATGTAGGTTCAGCTTCATAACAAATAATGAGTAGATGCTCAGCTGAGTCCTTCAGACCTATAGCAAATTAACATTTCTATGGGAATCAGATGATAACACAAATTTCCAAGGCTATTTGATTATCTCTGAAGATTAAATAGGATCAAATTCTCATTCCCTTCCTCAGTCAACTGCAGTTTTTTTTATTGTAACTTGGCCGTATTTTGTCATCCTCTATTAATTTATGTGAAATTTATATGACGTCCAAGGAATTTTTAAAGATTAAGCAAAGCAAGAGAACCAGAATTTGTTGACCTTAATATATGAGTTCCATGTCCATGAGTGGCAGTGTTAGTGTCCTCTTCTTTGCGATATGTGTAATTTCCGGTATTACTCACCCAGCACAATTCTGAATTACTGGCTTGATGGGATCTTCTTCTGGATGCAGCATTTCACTGTGAACTGCAAACAAACCTCCAATAATGATGTCCCCTGGAGAACTGGCACCCACGAAGTCCTCAGCATTCTGGCAGGAGAAAGCGATACCGGTGCAGATCACAAAGCAGGGGATCAAAAAGATAGCAAATGCCATGTGTCTGTTTTGTTTGCTCACTCCCAGCTTTGTTTCAATCAAGCTGCAGTGCCAACAAGGACTCCTGTGTCATCTGTAAAGAGTAGTAAAGGACAAAGGCTGCACTCAAGAGTTGGTTGCACCTCATAAGGTGCTTTTATTTCCCTCACTGGACAAAGCTATTTTATTGCATTTACTAAAGCAGCACTGTCACATAAAATGTGAGGGTGCAGGGGTGTGAGAGTGGAGAGGGAGGGAGAAACATAAATGAGTTTAAAAGGAAATGCTGGACATTAAATCTCTTATGCTGTGTTCAAAGTTTCTGATACCTTATCTGAAACACGTGGGAAATATTTTGGTATAAATTCGGGCTTGTTTTGAATTCCTTCCAACTGAGTGCAGTGTGCAAAGAAGTAATAATGTAATATGGAAGCAGTGATACTGCTGTGACAATGTTTTAAGAGTCTGGTCAGTTGAATGTTAAAATATAAAAGATCCCCGTGGTCACAGTGTGCTTTTTATCAGACTCTGGTTCAAAAATCTCAATACCAAACTGCCAAAAGACTGCTTTTCTCTCAAACCCTTATATGTTTTAAAATCCTTGTATAAAAATTATTTGGACAAATTAATGGTCATGGTTTTGAGGCACATGTCCTAGAGACTTCAGTGGGCTTTGAATCAGGTTCTGTATTTGCAAACCAAGCCAAGTCTGCTGCTGGTTAATGTGATAAACACAGAACAGTGAGAAAGAATAACATTAGTCCTAGTTTTTGCTTTCTTTCCCATCTGACCAGCACATGAACAGCAGCTCCTGTGCTGTGGGAGGAATGGGAAGTGGCTGTTCTCACCCTCTGTTCCCCTCAGATTCACAGGAATCAGATGCTGTGCCAGAAGGAAACTTGGGGAGAAGAGAAGTAGAAGCTGGACTCTCAGCTTTCATAAACCCCAGCCTTAAACATCAAAGTGAACTGTCTTAGGACAGAAACATGACACTTGCTAATAAACTGTACCAATTCATGTGAGGGACACAGATCTGACAACAATCCCTCTCTGTTTCCGGCATTGGTTTATTTCCTCTTTTCTTTTAATGGCTTCTTCAGATTTCGCTTCTTTTGGAAGTATGCCAAAACACGCCCAAAAGAATGGGTCGTCATAGTATTTATTGTCTGTGCTTGTATAAATCTAGATTTACACAGAAAATTTCAACCAAGGTTTATTTATTGGCAAAAGAAAACAGAATGTACGTTATGCATTCTTTCTGATAAGTATAATGCATATTGTATAAATCATTCAAATTACTATTTTTTGCTTGTTTTCTCAATAGTGTCTTTATAGTAAAATATCTATTTGCAACCAAAATATTTCTTGTAAATGCAAATGCAACAGGCAAAATACTTGCAAGTGCAAATGTTAATCCCTAATTAAGTTAACATTTGGGCTCTTTATTTTAGTATAACAGTTTGTGTTTCTTTCATCTGCCTTCTTTCTTTCCATGTGGCATTCTCATTGCTGAGTCAGTGCAGACAGTAAAGAGCTGCCTGCCTTTTCTTTAATGTATCTGACCACATATATCTATGGGCAGATGTTGATACCAGCTTATTCTGCTTCTGCACTGACTTGCAAAAATTCCAGCTATTCAAAAGGTTTGGCTTACAAGAAGTAAGAAGCAAGAAGCAAGAACAGATTAACTGTAGTCAGATGCTGGCCCTGAGTTATGAGACATTTGCTTGCAAATATTCATTTACTTGTTCTTTGCCAGCCATGTAATGTTTCCTAAAGCCTGGATCCACATATTCATGTTTTCTTTACCTTGCATATAATTCTGTATATAGAAATTTGTATACTTAGATGTGACTAAAGCATAAGACTGGAGCTAGCCATTTCCTTAAGCAAGTCACAATAAATATTCATATAAAATGTACCTTTTAAGGGCTTAACTTACAATAATTAGTAAGTATTGTATTAAGGACTCAATGGAAATACAGTACTCATAATTTTAAACTTCAAATTTGTTATGGTTTATGATTAGAAGCAGAAAAAACACTTTCCTCTGGCCAGTCTCTAAAAACCTATTAATTTCTATAGAAGAGGATTTTACCTACAAATAAAAATCCTTACTTGATCACTTTGGAAAGTGGAAGTTGACAAAATAAACATCACATATAATTGGTGCATAATTTCATGTTATTTATAAAAACACCATAAAAAGAGGTATGCTTTCAAGTCAACTACATGGATTTTATGTCACAGTGTTTTTTTCAAAAGAAAGAGGGTTTTTTGGTTTTGTTTGTTTTCAAGACCTATATCTCATAATTACTACTAATGATGAGAGGTATGTAATAGTCTTACAAAGATACCTCAGCCCAGTCTAGTATTGCAGAATTGAATTGAACCATTTGTAAATATCCTTTTTCTTTGGCACTTAGATGCAATAGAAATAACTGTATAGTACAAAGAGTTCTTTGTTTCAAATGTAATGCCTTATCATGGACACAACACTAGACTTTCACAGTTGTCAGCGTAGGAATACTTCCTGGCAGGTAGATTCAAGCATAGGAGTTAAGGGAATTTCATGAAGTGCCATCATCTCTCAAAAGCTGCTTCTAAGGACTGTGCAAAGATGGTAAACAGGACCTAACAATCCCAGAGCTACTACTGTGAGAGCTGTAGGTGATTTTTAAGAGGCTTTAGAATTTCTTGTGGGAGACAGAGAGGTCCTGTCAGTGTCTCTGTGTGCCTCAAGGTTGCCTGTTGCCATGACAAAATGGTTACTTCTTCCAATTGGACTTTGAGAAGGACCAGAATTAGTGGGGTTTGGAGGATGGTTCTGTCAAGCCCTCAGCACTAATCCTTCAGGTGATCTCTTGTAAATTTATGCCTAGTAAATTTTTTGCAAATTGTTGAAAGGACTCCCAGTTTAAAAATGTACAAGGGAAGCTGTGTATGACTTGAGTGTGAGACCAACAGAGCGTATCCTCACGGCAGTGGACTCCTGGAAATGGATCACCTGTCCTTCCTGTCTTTGCAGCCTCTAGACCTGGACAGGTCTTCCTGCTTTTGTGCAGAGGGAAGTTTTGCAACTCTCAGTTGCTTTGTCTGGCAAAGAGAGACCACACTGTACATGAAACAAAGGCCAACATTTTGGCTGAACTTCTTTTTCCTAGCTGTTGTTTCTCATGGAGATGATAAAGGCTTAGATTCCAACAGGAATATCTTTTCTCTGCAGCCCATCCAGTCGAGTACTGTTAAGGGAAAAACACATTTCTTATTACTTTCTATTTTAAATGAGTTTTAATTGTGATGTTTCCAAACCTACAACAGATAGAAAAAATCCTCTGCTAGACATGCACAATAGGTAAGAGAAGAAAGAAAAAATCTGGATATCCTCACTGTTATTCAAAGGAGTAGGGTAGCCGCCCCTCACTCAGACAGGACTTACTCTGACACAATGGCAATTGTCCCTTTTGAAGAAGCCAGCATCATTCAAATAAAATCCCATAATTTGCATTAAGAAGATTAAATATTAGTTAGGATTTCCAGCTTTCTTGATCAATAGAACCATAGGGTTTAACACAGTGATTTTGATTCCTTTTAAGGAAGTTTAAACAGTGGGGGGGAAAAAAAAACAAAAGAAAGAGATATTTAATTATTTAATTTCAACTACCTTTTAAAAATTCTTTTTATTTGGACCTATATAGATTAGTATTAAATATGAAAATTAAAGAATGGGAAGACAAATAGCCATTATTTTGATTTGTGGTCTGTTATAAAAAACAAAGATAAAAATTAAAAATACATCAACAGTGAAATGGAATTTGGATGGAAGCCAACAGCTCACATTAATTTCCAAGAAACAAACTAACTCAATTTTCAAGTTCATTGAGTTTGTCCTCTAGAGGGTGTCAGCTGAGCTGCATGATGGGAAGGACAAATCCTGTTTTTCTTTATCAGGTCACAATGTTGAAATGTCTCCTCATGTTTTTTGAATTTCCCCTGATGCAAATGACCTTGTTGGAGTACTTCTGGTGGAAAACTGAGATGCTAGGGCATAGCATCACCTTCAACCTCCTCCCTGGACTGTCAGGGACACACTGGGCAGTCTCAAAGCAATTTCTTTCACAGAAAGTGTTTTAGTCAATAGTCCATATTGTACATAGTCCATGCATCTCTTCTGTTTATGCTAGAAAAAGAACATAAGAAATTAAAACAGAGTTGTGAAAGGGCCTACTTTTGAACTAATGCCTACTTTTTTTTTCTATTTTTTTAGTTCAGATCAGTATGTTCAGTTTAGATGTGTTTGTTTCACTTAGCTTTTCTCTGATATTTTAATATACTTAGATTAAATTTCAAGTCAAACACAATTTTAATGTGAAAAAAAATTCAATGGGATTTGAATTTTCTGATGTTGGCAGGAAATTTATTTAGCCATTCCAAAACTGAATGTACTTGTAAATTACCTGGTTTTTTTTTGTTTTGTTTTGTTTTTGGTTTTTTTTTTATTTTTTTAATAATCCAGCAAGCCTAATAGTATCCCACCCAGCCAAGACAATCAGCTACATAGGTTGGATGCAGGACAATTTTTCATAAAAGCCAGCATGGTAGGTATGACCCAACTTATTGAGATTACACTTTCAGAATTTTTCACCAGGTTTCTTTCTCTCCTTTGTTCTATCTCCTCCTCTTTTTGTTGAAAAACAGGAGAGCAAAAATGTCATTCATCTGTTGGCAAATATTTGGTCCCAGCCTGCAGTGAAAGGGTCACCCAGAGAGAAAGAAAACTTCTAACTTAGATATTTTGGCTTTCTCCGGAGAGGCTGGAGGGCAGGAGTCCTTCTGCCAGTGGCTGTTCTCAATCCTAGAGTGAAAACTTTGCTATATAAAAAGAGGGGACCCAAATCTTTCTTCTTTCAGTGTCCTGTACCTACTGGAATGGCATTGACAATTTATTTGAGAAAGCCCTTCTTGCCTGAGCAGTAAGAACTCTCCTAAGAGAACTCAGCATATTCAAAAATTCCTGGGGTTGTATTGGCTAGTATATCTTGCATGTTTTGGAAATGCCTATCAGTGAGAAAGTTGGACTGGAGATCATCTCACACAAAAATGTCAATGGCAAACAAGTATAAAGTTTGTGCCCAGCAACTCTCAGTATTATTAGTAAGAAACACAGTTCAAAATAAAATTAGGTTTATAGAAATTTAAAAATGCAAATGGTTACACTTTTTAGACATCTCCAAGGGTATTGATTGTGGAGGATCTGAGAGTGTTGGTATTGAATGCAGGTTGTTAAAGGTACTGTTAAAGACAACCACATAAATCGAGATAGCCATCTTGGTGACCTTGTGCTTATTCTCATTAAATCACATTTGCAAATAACACTTAGTGATTTTTTTAACTCTTGCACTACTTGTCCCAGATAAGTTCCTTTAAAAATATTAGCATTTTTCTTCAGTCATTTTGGATATAAAATAGAACTGCTAATATTAAACAGCAATTTGAATAAGAGAAATCAAAATAGGTTTTGGAAGCAGGGACTGAAAGCCAGGTACACCCTAATTTTAAGGGAATGCCTTAATTACTAAAATGTATCATAAATACTCATCCAAATGTTCAAGTCCATTCAAATATCAGCATAAGAAGAGAGAATTAATTTGGTTTCCTCCCTCAGCACACTTTAACAAGAACACATTTGGAAAACATGGATTTAAAACTCTTCAGATAGAAAAGAAAATCAAGTCCATGTCTCCCAAATGTGTTGGCTGACAGGACCTAGAATGGCACGCCAGGAAAAGATCAGGTCTTCACTTTCCAACTTTTCCAATTTCCTAAACCCCTATCTAGTCATTGTTTTGAAATAATGTATCTATGCATGTACAAAGCTTTTCCCTGAATATTTATTTATCTGACAGAGAAAGATACTTTGGTATTGGACCTGAGAATTTCCAGATGTCCCTTCCAGTATCATCTATTGAGTTGTTCTGTGATAATGCCATAATCGATAATGTCTGGGAATAGGTGTCCACAGATGCCAAATTGTAGAAGGTGGAAGTGGGATTTGAGGCTTCCCTCAGGACAAGCTACTGTAGGCAGTCCTGAGCTCAGCCAGCAGGTCTTGGGGAACTCTGTTTCTGGGAACCTAAATCTTCTTGTGTTTGTACAGGAGATAAGCTGTTAGAAGCTCCTTACCCAGCTGTGAAGAGCTCTGCAGGCAAGGAACAAGATTCCTGAAGGTAGATATGTTTTATGCCTTAGCTAGCTCAGTCCAGGTTTGATTCTTATTGATTCAAGGTTGTAATTGTCACCCTTCTTATGGACTTTTAAATTTACTTTGGTTAAGATTGTTAGAGATCTTAAAATATTTCAGTTCACTTCGCAAGATTTAACTGATTGTGTTATAAAAGTAAACATACACCTGCAAAGAGAGTGCAGGCAGAACAGGTGACACTCATAAAAATTCCTTTCAGATAAGGAAAAGAACCCAAAATAGCAAATCCATGAGTCACTCTGGAGGCTGACTTCAACCTTCAGATTGAAAGACTGAGAAAAAAAGAAAAAAAGTTTCACACATTAAAACCACTGGGAATGTTTAGTACTAAAAAGTTCACTGTTATAATATTGAAGAGTAACATAACATTCTACACATTTCCTACAGACTACTGGGCACTATTGTTTAAGGACAGCTTGCATATACAAAAAAAAAAATACTGCATGACTAACTTTGACTAACAAGAAAATGTGAAAGAAAATTTTGCTGTAAGTAATTTCTGTTCCCTGACAATAAATTGTCTTTGAAGAAATACCTCAAGGATGGGTAGACCTATTAATCTGCAGTTGCTCTCACAAGAATTCTGCTCCTATACATTTTTAGAAACACAGTATGAAATGGCTACCAGCACATAAACAAATCTGATCTTAAGTTTGGTATTAAACCTCTTTGCAATCACCCAGCCTTTAAAGGTGAGGGTGATAAAATAACTATCATGACCTCCATTAATTGGAAGAAGAAACAAGTTATGTCAGCAGCTCTCCAAAAGGCAGCAAAAAGTTACTAGGATCAATGTGCATTTTTCTTTTACTTGTTGCCAGAGATTTGTAGATATTTTGTCCAGTAGATTTTTCAGGTATTCAATTTTCTACAATTTTCAGGTACTTCCATAATGACCTACATAGATGACACATTGCCAGACAGAAATTTCATTATTTCATAGAAAAGCAAGGAAGTTTTATCTGAAAAAAGAAAAAAAAAAAAAGGGTTTTTTTAGAGGGATACTTAAATGCTATCTTGTTTAAAAGATAGAAATATGTACCAATCTTTTCTCTTAGAGGTCACTCTAAAGTCTGAAATTATAAATATAAAACCTTGTACTACAGGTTGTTCTAAGGATTCTCCTTCTTTCAACAGAAAAAGAAATTTCTATCATTTTAAGTAATCCAGAGGAGAGGGGTAGCAAGAAAAAAAGAAGTTAAGGAGTTTGAGGCCAATTCATATAGTGTTTTCCATCTGTTGTTTTGGTTTGGTTTTACTTCTTGGTTTGGTTTGGTTTGGTTTTAAATTAGAATGGTTTCCTTCTTTTCACACATCAATTCCTTTAAGTAAATTCGCATCACTTTGTTTTAATGTCACCTGAAATCATATTTGTGTGGCATCTAATATCCAAATTGTTCTTTTCTCTACCTCTACAAAAGATCTTTTCTCTACCTCTGATACATTGAAGTGCAGATAACTTCTTCTTGTAAATCTGTGGAATAAATGTACTTATGTGGATGCAGAATTCTTTGACATCTATTTATCTAAGTTGTTGAATAAAGGCAGAAGATTCTTGATATATAGAATGGTTTGAGCTGAAAAGGACCATTAAAGATCCTTTAGTTCCAAAACTCCTGCTGTGGCCAGGGCCACTTTGCACTAGATGAGATTGCTGAAAGCCCATCCAACTTGGCCTTGAACACTTTCAGATATGGGGCATTCAAAACTTCTCTGGGCAACTTGTTCCTGTGCCTCACCATCCTCATAGTAAAAAATATCTTACTCATATACAATGTAAGTCCACCCCTTCTCACTTTTAAGTCTTTGCTTCTTGTCCTATCACTACCAGACTTGCTTCAACTCTTTCTTCATCTTTCTTGTAAGCCACTTTTATGTAAAAAAGAAAGAATGCAAATATTTTCTTGTTCTTCCTGAGACAATATATTGGTCTAAAAAGGTAATGTAATTTTTTTCCACACAAATGCATTCACAAATCATCAACAAGGCACAATCAAAACCTAATGATGACAATAATGATGATGACGATGATGATGATGGTAGTTCTCATTAGAGTCTGAATATATCTGTAGGTTAATGAAAGGTGATTCATAATATCATGATTACAAGAAGTGAGGCAGTAAAAAAGGTCTCTGCACAGGTGCCATATCTAGTCCTATCTCATTAAAGACAAATTAGGAAACAGAAAACGAAATTATTTTCTGCATTACACCAGAGTAATTTACAGCCTAATTCTGCAGAGATGTTTAGGCTATACTCATCTGTGTCCCCCAGGACTGAAACTTGACACATCTCCAGATAAGGTGTGAGACTATCAGGTCTAGAAATGCCTCAATACGCCTACCAATTCAAAGCACAACATGATTTTTAGTACCAAGATCTTGAAAGATAGAAGTTTTAATATATGGCAATGTATTAATTAATATGCGTTGCATTATTAGTAAATAAATGTTAATGGAAACATGAAAGAAAATAAATGGAAAGTGAATTTTAGGGTCAGAATTACTTAATCCCATAGATCCCACACAAATATTTTTGGAAAAACCCATGGTCGCCAGAGTTTCTTATCAGAAATTTAATTCCCATGAGAGCTTTCTCTTTCTCTAAAGGTCCAACACTTATTTGATCTGGTTTATTTATATTATTTCCAATTTGTAAACTGAGATTTCCAAGTGCCTTGTTTTTTAATGAAGTGCAGTAGTAATATTTGATTGGAATTTAGATAAATGTGCAGATATATCCGTGCATATTTTCTGCAAGCTTAGATGCAAATACATGAAAAATTAAAAATGTAGCTAGGTAAGGACCAAGGGCTGGTCTCTGTTGCCATGTGTTATCATTCTTCACCCCAAAATAGAATGTATTATGATATCTACGAAGTTTCTCTGTGGAATTGCCCTGGCTGTTGAAATAATGTGATGTGGTTTAGTGGCCAGGGTGATATTCAGTCCAAGGTTGGGCTTGATAATCTTGGAGGTCTTTTTAAATCTTAATTATTCTATAATTCTATGAAAATAGTCCAAACAAGTACAACAGAACTGGTGAAGGGTAAATCCAACCTGCTAAAAGCAAGGAATATACCTGTCTCCTGGAGCACCCTTTACTACCATCATATTAACCAAGGCATCGCATCAGGATGCCCTTAACTCAAGTTAGTTCAGATGGCAGTGGGATGTACTGCTAAATCCTGCACAACTGTTCTCTGCCCTTAATCACAGAATCCATCTGTTGATAAGAGACACAGCAAAGACCTTTCTGGTGTTTTCAAAACATATAGCAGGTGGAACAGGTGGCGTTGAAGGTGTTCTGGGTGAAGGAAAGGACTAGCTCAGGCTGGCTGGAGCTGAGGAGATACTCAGCCTCCTTTGGCTTGGTAAGTTAAACAGAAATGAGGCAAGGTGCCTCATTTAATAGAAGGGATTTGGGAAACACCCTGACCACCAGGAACCTGCTGTTACTGAGCACATCCAGTATCCCTTTATAAAGGAACACTTATCAGCTTAGATCTTCTGCCTCATACAATTTTTCATTCTGTGCCCTCCCCAGGACATGCCTAGATTTCTGTCCACTATCCCAGCTAGCCCAAGGATCTTGTCCTTGGCCAGGATTTATGCTCAGAAGTGCTGTAAACAGTATGACCACTTTGTGGTTGAAGTTAGAAGAAGTTGTGATTTTTCTTAGAGCACAATACTTCTGTGACTGTGTACATGTGACAAAGTGAACTTTTATTGAGTGTTTGCTTAGCAAATAAGGACCTAATCAAGAGCCCATTGAAGTCAGTGGGAAGGATACTATTGCCTCTGGATCATGCATTCACATTGTCATTAAATATAATGTATATATTACATGCTTTTAAAAACATTGTCCAAATATATAATGAAATGAAAAAATATTTTTTCTTCTGTCCCAAAAATTTACAATAATTGGCTATGACATCATCATTGCTGGAAAACTATTTTATCAATGAAAAACAGGGGACACAAATAACAAACATTTGGTCAGTTCCTGACCTTAGAAAACATTTGCCTGAAATAAGTCAGAATCTAGCAGGGTATTTAATGTCTCTCTATCCAGAAAACAGCCTCACCTCCTCATCATTCAAGGCCTTGCTCCTGCATCTCATAACAGTATATGCTAGAGATGGGTATATGCCAAGGGGCAAGCAGTGGCTTTGTTTCCAGATTAACTGAGGGCCTGAGCACTTCCAGGTGAAGGCACCACTTGTCCCTGTGGCTTTGTGCAGTGTGGCTAATTGACCTCAAGGGAAAAAAAAATGAATTCTGGAGTAAATATTATTCAGAGTTATGGAACACTAGACTCAGACAAAGAGCACTTAGTAGACTCCTAGTGCAGCACACTTCTTTTCATGCCTA
>VWZN01002344.1:699494-744243 GCA_013396955.1 Regulus satrapa | reverse complement strand
CTGCTCGGGCTCCGGCGGGCACCGAGCCCGTCCCTCAGCCCGCGGCGGGCAGGGCGGGAGGGGGCGGCGTGTTGCGGGACCATAACGATGCCCTTGGGTGTCTCTTCTTGTCCCCCGCGGCGCTCAGAAACACACTTCGGCAGCGAAGCCTTCTCCTCGGAGGAAGAGGATGCGGATGCTCGCGACGGCGCGCTGACAGCCTCCGACCCAAGCCCGTCTCCGAAGAAGAGCATCACGCAGATCATGAAGGACAAGAAGAAGCAGACGCAGCTCACCCTGCAATGGTAGGGCTCCAGAGAGCCCCCGCTGCCCGCCCCGGGGGCTCCAGGACCGAGCCGGCGTGTCCGTCACGCTCAAAGGGACCTTCCTCTTAACAGCTGAGCCGGCGAGGAAGGCGGCATCTCACAGTTCTTGTAGAAAGAATTTGTCATTTTTGGGGTGTTTCGGTAGTTGTCTTTTGTTTTCTGTTTTTGTTTTGAGGGTTTCTTTTGGATGAGCCTCCACTACAAGTAAGGACACCCTTCCCCAAATTTCTGAGTTTTGAAATTACCAAAGGTTTGTCACTTAGCAGAAGTATCAGTCAGATTCTCAGCTATGTGTCTATCAATGAAATGTATCATCAAAATGTAGAAATGAAACATTATTTAAGCATTGCGTTTTTGTGAATGGCTGCTTTAATTATCGTTTGAGGCTGTGACAGTTAGATTTTCACTCTTATAATGCATTTCTTTTTTACATTATGTTCTCACACCCATTGATGTCCTAACTTTGGAGCATATTATCTGGGAAAAAAAAGTTAACCAAATAAGAGGTCAGATTCTGCAGACATTAATTGATAGATGTTTATATTCATGTACACTTAAAATTAGGGAGGACTGCTGTTGAATTAAATAGGAATTTAATTACAAAGTGCAGACTGTCAATAGAGATTTTTTTTCTCTTCTAACAGAAAAAATAGACTAATCCAAATTATTCCGTTTCTTATTTTACTTTACATCTGACTTCTGAGTGCAATTAGTTAAGGATTTAACTAATTTAACTGTTTAATGAGTCAGTGCAAAATCATTCAGTATGCAGCACTTACTACACAGTATTTTCTTACAAATTTGTGTCATTTGAGAAACAAATTTATTGCATATCATCCTAGGAGCAGTGAAAAATGTAAAAAGATAAAGAAAAAAACCAACAGAGAAATACCCAGCTGTTACCAAGGGTTCTCTTCAAGGGAAAACAGGTTTTTGCTTCAGTTTTAAAAATTTTAATTTAATGACCATCACTTAGCATTTGCATTCTGTAAACAGTTGGGAAGCTACTTAGAAATTCACCTTCTTCAAGAAACACTTGTTTGTTGTTTTTTTTTCACTGTGGTTTGAAACATTTTCAGGTCCAGAGTGGAAATTAAAAATCAAAAAGAGGAAGAAAAGAGACATTAGCTCAGGTGTTGAGGATATAGTGGGACAGAGGATGCAAGTCCAGGTCTCTGCTCTTAAATCCTTTCAAAGGACTGCCTTAAACCCAGGTCTTTCACAGTCTAGTTAAGGCTCTTTTTCAGACTACTTTAGGGTTCTTAGGTGATCTTAATTTAGTTATTTAAATAAAGCAAAAAAGTCCAGACTTTGAAGAAGACTCTTTAAGATCAGGGATCTGGATCCAGGTTTTCCATATTCTGCAACTAGCTTAAGTACGAAGTGTGGATTCTGTCTGTAATGCCTGTCATGTTCAGAAGAAACTCATCTTTGTGCTCTGATGGAATTCTTCAGTACATTTTTTTTTTTTAAAAGAACAACCAAAAAAAGAGACAGAAGTGCCAAAACTGAAAATGGCAATCAGGAGAAATGGCTTGTTGCTTCTTACACTGGCAGTTTCTTTCTCTACACAGGCTGGAAGAAAACTACATTGTATGTGAAGGAGTTTGTTTGCCAAGATGCATCCTTTATGCACATTATTTAGACTTCTGCAGAAAAGAGAAGCTGGAACCTGCCTGTGCTGCAACTTTTGGGAAGGTAATAAGTAAATGTCTTCATAATTTGTTAGATAAGTTGTTTGGAAGAATCACAGTTTAGTACACACATGTGTAAAAATTCTTCTGAAAGTCACGTTTTCTACTGCTAATGTACATGAAATCATATGGAATATGTAGTGGCTATAACTACACTGTCTTCTATGAAGACATTTCTTAACATCAATTTTAGGAGATTGAAGCTGAAATTCCCTTAGATTTTTTTGTTTTGTTTTGTTTTGTTGTTGTGGGGTGCTTTTGTTTTGTTTTGTTTTTTGGTGGTTTTTTTGTTTGTTTTGTTTTTTGTTTTTTTGTTTTGTTTTGGTTTTTTTTTGTTTTGTTTTTGGTTTTGTTTTGTTTTTTGTTTGTTTTTTTAAAGAAAGATATTCTCTCTGAGTGCTTATTTTCTCTTCCTTTTTGTTCATGACATTTGTAGGTTCTTTCCACAAATTCAGATCTGACATGCAAGACACTTATAATTATACCAAAGGCAGTGTAAAGTGAGATGTGACACGAGCAATACTGGAAGGGAAAAAAAATTAATAGCACAAAGAGTTCCCAAATGAAAAATTGTTGATTCATTCTTATTTCTACTCTTCCCTACAATTAATTATGAAGTAATTTAATGAAAGAGAGATGTGAATTCTCCAGATTAAATCCTGAGTATTTAGTGAAACAGGAAACTAAAAATGCTTCAAGGATCATCTTTTTTTTTTTTAAGCACTGCTGACTTAGTAGTGGTATATACATAGCAAAATGCATTATTAAATAAAATAACAATAATGGATTTTAAATCTGGATCATAAAATGTTCATTTCGTATTTTACTCCTCTTGAACTGGATATACTAAAAAAGTGGATATCTAATTTTTATACACAGTTTCAGTATAAAAGAGAAAGAAAATAGGTACCATTTAAACATTGTTTTGACAACGATCTGTCTATTAGACATATGTATTAGATCTACCTCTATTACTGATTTAATTTTTCAGATCACATTTTCAAATAAAAAGATCAATTTCTTTCTAGCTGTTTGTCTCTGAAAAAGGAATAGCTAGAGGGCAGAGTTTCCCATGTTTAGATCTCTGAAACAAAGGATACAGTTATGCTTTAGGAACTTGAACATAACAGGATTCTTGAGAAGAAAACTGGATTTTAAAATGTAAAAGTAAAAACAGAAAGGGAGAACAGGTGGGAATACTGGAGATACACAAAAGATGGAAAAGGATGGAGAAAAGCCTACAGTGTGAAACATGGCCTGCTCATTTATGCTGTGCCATAAGTATAAAAACTGTTAGTTCATTAACTACCTTAGACCATATATTTACACTACGATTTTTCTACAAACAGATTGCTAAGAAAGTTTATTGGTGTTAGAGGTTAATACAGTTATTTTCTCTTTAGACCATTCGCCAGAAATTCCCTCTCCTTACCACAAGGCGGCTTGGAACAAGGGGCCATTCAAAGTAAGGCACAATTACGTGTGTATCTTATAGAGCACGCTTCAGAAATCATGTGTACTTCCATGTCTCCTTAATATGTCCTAATTTGCAGGGGACTTCATTCAGATGGCACACTGCAAGTGACAATTTCATGTACATGGTGAAACTGATATTCAAGCTCAAGCATTTAAGTTTGAAAACATTGCTGTATTATTTTTAAAATTAAACTGATTAGGCTTCTAAATCTTGTCATTGCATTTATAGACCCATGCATATGTTGCAAATATATGTCAACATATTAGATATAAGAAACATTTTTAATACCTATATAATTTTTTTAGCTTCTCATCTTTTGATAAATAGTGAATTTATTTCTCTTTTGCAAGATTAGCAACTTTCATTGTGTTCTCTATGTAATAATATGAGTTCACTTAAATACACTACCAGAAAAAGCATTGGTTTAAATTGAAGTTAAGGTATACTTCTGCTCTTTGTGGTGAGAATCTTATAAAACTCTGAAAAGTACACAATTTGTAGTGCAGTCATTACATAAATAATATATCCTATTAATTTGTATACTTGATCTGAGAAAATCAGGTTATAGAAATAGATCATAGACAATTCTATATCCTCTGATGGTAAAATTTTTATTAGTACTGGCATTATGCCTTTGGCCATGAACAATTTAGTGTAAAACTGTTGTGAAGAGTGGTAACACACATAGTCCCTCACGTCCATTTTGCTAATGAGTAAGACAGGAAACCAGAATAATGATACAAATAGGAGAAATTCAAAACATTCTGTTTGTTTGGGAAAACTTTTTATTTTGAGCTATTTAGCCTTGAGAGACAAAGTTACTCTTGTCTTTCAGTAGTTTGTAAGCAAAACTCAAAACAAAAGGAGACTGAAAAAAAAACCAAACCCCTACAAGACTTGTTTTCCTAAGTGCTTTTCTAAATTTTAGAAATTTAGACATTTCTGAAAGATAATTTTTTTATTTTCATAGTTTTGGGGAGTTATTAAGTGTTGTTATATTTTGTTTTCTTCCTGCCTTAGAAATGCAAGAAGTAGCTAGTTAATTCTGCCTTAGTTTTACTGAATAATGAATGAGACGTCATTTGTGAATTTTAGGTTTTGATACAGAAAAAATTAAGGTGGGGAAGGATTTTAACTTCCAAATTTTTTGCAAAGACATTCTATTTCTGGAGCATGTCTCAAGCATTTATTTTAAATAATCATTATTAAAAATAAAATCCAAAGGAAATAAAGTCTTCCTAGAACATTATTTCTTTTTTGTTTGTTTGTTTGCCTCATTGTTGGTTTTAACAGAGGATAGTTCTTGCATAGTGTATCTCACAGTCTTACGTAAATTCGTAATCTTTCACCTCTTTTAGGAGATAGTACACAGTCTGCAATGTATAGAGGAAAACTGGAACTGAAGTTCATTTCTCTTTTTGTAGGCAACCTGTAGATTCTGAGTAGATGTGTTTTGAGGAGAGCAACTATTAGAAAGGTTATGTATTAGGGAAAAGAGAGATTTTGTGTATTGTCTGCTGTAGTGAACTTAAGCTGTGATTACAGACATAAGCTGATGTAAACATAGCTTTGTTGCTGGTGTTGTGTTGAAGATTTTAAGAGATCTGGCATTCACAATCTGTGCAGGATTATTTGACAAAGTACTAAGTCACCAATGTGGTGGTGAATTCTTAGGCAGGTTCATAACCCAACGTATTGGGTGAACCATTTATTTACAATGAACGCTATGATGCAAGGGAGAAGTCTCCCACATGCTCATTATATATTTGTTCTGACATAACTAACAGATTTATAAACAGGATCCAAGTAGGATCCAAACCTCCAAAACATATTCTGTGTCTGCAGGATTTAGGCGCAGTAAGTCAACCTTTATTAAGTAAATGAATATGTTTCAAATAGGTATATAACTCCAAAATTAATTGTGTTGGAACATGTGTCACTATATTCCTTTTCTCAAATACATAAAACAATATTAATATAGAAATAATGCATATCCAACATTTCTTTGGCAGATTCCATATCCCTACTGACCTTGTTGGTATTATGTGCCATATTTTCATATGGATTAACTGTTCTTGAACAATTTCCTCAAAGGAATGAGGTATCATCAGGTTTTGTTTGAACATCTGGCATTTGTCTGGTATTTTTTTCATCAGGTTTCCTCAGAGACTTTTCCTCTGCAATCCTCATTTCTGCTAAGATACTTTTACCTTGATCTTGCTGTGCTAGAAAGGACCTCACAAAAGGCACAAAAGATTATATTTCTAGTTCAGGGACTAAATATAGCAGCAAGTAGTCATAGAGAAGTCAGTATAAATCATAGAATCATAGAGGCATGGAATGGTTGAATTGTTTGGGTTGGAAGGGACCTTAAAGATCATCTAGCTTCAACCTCCATGCCACTGGCAGACACACTTCCAACTAGACCAGGTTGCTCAAAGCCCCATCCAATCTGGCCTTGAACACTTCCAGGGATGAGAGACCCACAGCTGCTCTGAACAACATGTGCCAGCACCTCAACACCCCCACTGTAAAGAATTCTTTCCTAATATCTAATCCAAATCTAGCCTTTTTCAGTTTAATGATCTCTGATAATAATTTTTTATATCTCTGGTGCTGTGGGCTGGGTCCTCCTCAGAACTGCAGACTCACTGAGGAATAAATGGATTTCTGGTTTCACCGGGTAGCAGTTGGTCTCACAAATGTTATTTGCAGTAATATTTCCATTAAATTAATAATAAAGTTAAGGGACTGTTCATCAGGTTCAACAAATTGCTAATCACTCTCTTTATGTTAGCATGGACTCTAAATGTTATAAGCTGTTTCTGAGTTACTGGGATCAGTAGGAAAATTTTTACTAGCAATTAAGTCATATTTTTTAAAGCACAGTAGTGTAGTGACATAGTATTATTTCTACTGCTGCTATCTTTATTACCATACAATGCTAGCAGGAGCAGTATTAGTACTCACTATTCCTGGCAGTGATGTTTTATATAGCACTACTGCCCCAGAGCTCTGGTCATTGTCCAGGACTCTAATATGAGTCAGATGCTGCAAAAGCATAAAAAGAAAGAAGACAGTTCTTCTCCAATAGAATTACTCTTCTTAAATTTAGAGAAAAGTTAATGCCCTGGGAAAAAAAGTGGCTTCCTGGATGCAGCAAGCATGCCTGGTAATTCATTGATAGAGCCTGGCTGTGATCAGAAGAAAGCAAAGCAAAGAATTTCCTTTTTCCATCATCTTCAAGGCAGTGGAAGTTATTTCTCTCCCATTCTGAAACAAGCTCTTTCTGACACTAACATATGGAATACAGTTGCTGTTGTAAGGTGTATGATACACAAATGTTAGCTCTTCTCTGTTCCCAAACAGCATTGGTCATCTCTAGTTCAGGGCAAAGGACAAACTTAAAACTGAGTCTGATGATTCCTAGAATTCAAGTCAGAATCTCTCTTTCTCTGTGTATACATCCAACAGCCCATTTGTGCAAAAGTGTCATTGCTAAAATTTATTTGAAGATTTGGCCAAGAAGATCCAACACGTTGGACACAGTTTTGTTAGCAAAATACATGCTAATCCCATGCTAATCACTCTTCATAGCTGAAAGTAAGGGAAATATTCTGTTTTCACTCTGCTGACTGAAAGAAGATGCAGCACCATAAATATTGCAAACTGCTCTCTTAAGCATTTTATAGCCAGCAGTCTTCTTTTCTTAATCTGCCTTTTTGCATTGGTAATTTTGAGCATACCCTGGTCAATGCTAGAACTCAGCTGTAACTTTCACAGTGCACGAATCACATGAAGCAGCTACTTGGGAAAACGTACAAACTGCTCAGTCCATACACATGGAAGACTGTTTGAGCTCAAGTTACAATTTAATTTCTTTGTAGACTTTGATCAATGATGAATCTTAGCTTTTATCCATCATGTCTGAAAACTATTATCTTATTTATTAGGAGTGATTTAGTGGGTTAATAAAACTGATATGGCAGCTGGCCCTGTGATAAGAAGTTATTGCAAGTCCCTGAACAGCTTAAGCCTATCATTTCCTTATCAGCTATCATTTCTGTCAGTGTATGCTAAAATCAGGGCTACAAGTTGTGTAGGAACATATGTTACAACAAACCACTGAAATGAAAAGAGAAAAGTAGTTCAACTTGTTTTATAAAATGTTTGTTTCAAAAATTGAGAGTAAATTCCCTGTAGTAACTAATTACATATTGCTAATTACACATTGCCAATTACACAATCAAAATAATAAATAGTAAAATACAAATATACTGTACATACACATAAAAATATGCACATAAAGAGACAGAAGGAAGATGTTTGAAGATATAGATTAAATATGTTGTAATGTGTCTGGTATGGGTATACTACTCTCATCAGGAAGCCCAAAATAAGCTATTCAACTAATGGCTTGTAAGAGAATAATAATCTTCATACCTTATTACTCTATGGAGTATGCCAGACAGACCTTGAAAAGTAAAATTATATTATTATTAATAGTTGCTGTATTGTGGATGGAAAGCTTTTTTAGCAGTAAAAATTCACCTACACATTACTGAAGAAAAACAGAATGATACCTGTCGTGCCTTTAATACACACAGAATATGTAGTGAAATTATTTGTTCTCTACATGACAAGATATCTCATTGATAAATTCTGATATCTTGGGATATTGCCTACCACTGAATATTTGAGTATCTAAATCAGTACAATCAATACAACAATTCCTAGCCCAAATATATTAATATTGAATTAGATGTGGAATAATCTAGATATTGAATCACAACTTTGTAAAGAAATAATGCTTCTCCTTGCCTCTGGCCCACTCCAAACTTAATGGGAGAGAATGCTAAATTTATGGTGAAAGTGTAAAAGTTTGGGGTTTTTTTGTTTGTTTGTTTGGTTGGTTTTTTTTGTTTTTTGTTTTTTGGGTTTTTTTTAGAATTTAAAAAATGGCATGTGATTGAAGCTGGCAGATTTAAATGTTGGCATGAGATGTGGGCAACTGCTTGCTTACATGGCCAATGACAAATGGGCAGATAACATTGTTAAAAAAGCAGTCACAACTCAATGGACACCCTTTGCAATGTAATGACTAAGTAAATGCTGTTATTTCAAAGAATCCATACATGTATATTTTCAATGCCACTTGTGTCACAGTAAGGAAAGAGGGGAGATACCTTTGGCTTTCCTAGGGGTTGACAGGTGCCACAGTGATCTAGCAGTGTTATGTAGACTCACCAGTTTTAGGAAAGCAGTAAAAACAATGGTGCCACTTTCTGTCATGTTTCTTGTCTGTAAAATCCTGAATGCACACAACAAACTTTCCAGAAACAGAAAAACTATTTCAGCTGAGATTGTCAAAGCTACCTAGGCTAGGCAAATATATAATCCTAATGAATATTTTCTTAGGCATAATTTGTATCTAATGTCTTTGACCAGTTTTGTAAATATAAAACATGTGAGGGTTTTGTTCTTAACTGTGACAGTTCCATACAAGAACAAACAAAATATTGTGACTTTTTTTTTTAAATGGTCATCACCAAGGACAGCAGAGATGAGATGAGATTAACACTTTTGTTAATGTGTTGTATGAGCTATTTGCTGAGGCTTTGTGTCTTAATAATGCATTTCTTCAAGCCTTTGGGGAGTTTCAGTGAAATCTGTGCAATGTGTTGCAAAGTGTGACTTCGAAGCAGCTCGGTTAAACCAGCTGCCATACTGGTACTTTCATAGTAAAAAGCAAATGAACCCTTCTATTCTATCCATAACATTCTTAGACAAATTTGGTTTAACACAATCAGTTTTTAAATCTATTGAGTGTAATTTATAAGACAAGGCCTATCAACTTTGATAGATGAACTCAAGCAAACTTTACTATGACCGCTAAGGAAAGAGCTGCCCCCAGCTTGCTCTCCTGCCCTTCTCTCAGAGGTCACTTATTTTGTAACAAAATCAGCGGAAAGCAGTAAGCACAGCCAGTTTCCTTAGCACCATCCCAACCTTTTTTGCATCTTTGGTGTCTTTGGTTAAGGTGTTGGGTGTGAATACTGCAAAGCCTGATAACAGGCATGTTTCCTTTTTGAATCTCTGTTTGGGGACAGTGATCTCCAATGGAGCAACAAGGGAGACAAATGTGGATGAGAAGTGTATAATGATTTAGAGTTAGTCAGCCTACAACCTGACAGAAGAATGAATGAATGACATATTGTCACTATGAGTCATAGGAGACTGAACACAAAGTTATAAGGGGCACTGGCAAGGTATTTTCAACCGAGAAAAGCTCTGAGGGACTGTCTAAATGTAATGGTGGCAAGTGAGATAAAATGTACCTGATAGATCAGACCCAGCACCCTTTCAAAGAAATTGAGTAAAGTGAAACAGAAGGTGTATTAGAAAAAAAGAGATGTAACATTTCTGGATTTTCTATTTTAGTTACATTCTTCTAGTAAGAGAGACAGTATTTTAATTTTAACCCTTGAATTTTGGATCAAATCATGACAATACTTTTTTCTATGACACTAAGTTTTGTTCTCTGTCAGTGAAAGGAATTGTTAGACCCTGTTTCAAAAAATTTTAACATTTAGAAAGCATTTAAAACCAATCTGACCACTTGCTTTACTTTCAATTTGGCAGCTTGGTTTACTTGATATTTCACTCATAAATGTTTGGGTTTTTTTGTTGGTGTTTGTTGTTTTTGTTGGTTTTTGTTTTTTTCTTTTTTTTTTCCTGCAGGTATCACTATTATGGAATTGGCATTAAAGAAAGCAGTGCATATTACCACTCTGTGTATTCTGGAAAGGGCTTAACCAGGTAAAATACTTCTGAGACTTAATCAGTGAAGGTCTAACTATGACCTTCTTTACAAAGATATATGTAGGACTTTAATTTTTGTTTCTACCAGAAGTAGAATTGCTTGTTATCTCACTGTTTAAAAAGTTGATCTCTATGTTTTGCTAGTATCTTCCAGTTAGAGCCCACCACAGTCAGTGTAGAGCTGTAAACTTTTAACAGCGGAACATTTGTCCAGGTTTATATGAGGGAGCAAAATTCCATTTCCAGAACACTTGTCTAATTTTGTTTGTCTGTGTGTCACTCTGTGAGTTCTTTCCCCAGGACAGCTTTCCATTATGAAACGTCTGGAGAATGGTGTGAAGCTGGCACCTGTGGGGCAGGAGGGAGGGGTCAGTAGTGGATTAATATTTACAGGTCCTTTGACTGGCTAATATCAGTTTAAACCTAACCCAGGAAGCTCTAATTATATTTATTTAAGGGACAGCTAGCAGGATCAATACGTTACGATAGCTGCCTGTTGGTTTGCCAAAGATTAATAGTTCGTAAAACAAATGTCTCTGTTCACATATGGTTTGAATGACGGCTTTCATTGTCTGTGGCATTATACCTGGATAAATGGGATTCTGAGAAAGGAAAGGAATAAATTAGTTTATAATCACACACAGAAAATTTGACTGGTGGCAGATTTGGGTTATATCCAAAGAGACCTTTTCCAAACAGTAAGATAAGTGTAAAAATTGAGGGTAATGCTGCCAATGAGGCTTAAAAAGGGAGGGTTCTCTCCACAGCAATACTTAAGGTATAATAGATTAGAATATTCTATTTCTTTGTCTAGTATGTATCCAGAGCGGTGGAGGTGTTGCTGGTACATAGTGTATTTTTCTTTCACAATACAGAATTATCTTGAACAAATTGTTCATTTTGTTGACTGAAAAGACAGTTATTTTCATTAAAAAGAATAGAGTAATTCTTACTGCTCAGCTTTATGTCAGGCAGGCACAATCTAGAAGCAATGAGTGCAAAGAAAGTGGAGGTTCTGCAAAAATTCCCCAAGGCTGTATTTCTGAAAGTATACACTCACATAAAGATGGCATAGATACTCTTTAAGATTTTCAGGACTATTCACTAGATTCACTAATTAGGAAACTTTTCTTTGTGTTAGGTCCTGTGCTGTCCTGTATGAGGTGTTGAATTTTCAGGATCCAGCAGTTTATCTGCCTCCCTATTTGAGTTAAAGCAGAAGCTCAGTTGCTCATTTTTCTCAGTCTGGCTGGGCCGTCATGGTAGCTGGATTTTTCAGCATGAAGAGAATGATGCAGTAGCCTGGGGTTAAGAACAAGCTTCTAGATAATGAAAGAATCAGGCAGTGTAGGGATTCAAAACTCCAAGTTCCTGGCTGCTGCATATAGTGATCCATAAATCCACCCTTTATGTCTCTTCTAGTTGTTGAGGCTCTAGAAGAGCAGTGCTAGCAGATGCTGCCTCACATTTTTGCTGTACATGCAATGTACGTTTTGCTGAACATGTGGAAATCCAAAGCCCAAAACAAATACTCCAGCCTTGAAGTTAATTAGATCCACGTTGTAATCAGCTGAGTGATGCCTTCATTTATACTTAACTATCAACATGGTAGGGAAACTGTCTCGGTAACATATGCTGGGTTATCATGTGGTGGGAACTGTCAGGCACCTGTTCCAGGCCTGGGCAGGAGGAATTCCACTACTGCTCAGCCTCTGGATTTCTGAGAGCATCTCAGAGAGCAGGAAACAGCCAGAGAGCATCTCAACAACAGGAAACAATGATATTGCCACTAATAATTATGAGACTTCGTATTGCCCACAGTATCTTATCAGTTGGCAGCTAGTGGTACAGGAAATAACAATAATCAAACAACATTTATCATTATACTGATCCATTAGAATTACTATTATTACACATTCTCTACTTCAGGAGATATAATTTAAAATGTTACTTTTGGTTTCTGCACCAAAGGGTTGTCTGATTGTCCAATGACTTCACTGGTAATCTCTCAAGTGGACTAATAATAGGACATTCACTATACTGCAACATATTTTTGCCAGTTAAGGAATCTTTTATCTCAGGAATTTATTTCATTGTATCAAAATAGTACTGTAGTGAAAAAGAATGGGAAATCACTATGATTTCCCAATTTTTTCCAAGAAATGTAAATTATATATATATATATACTTTTTTTTACTTTGAATTTACTCAGCTCTATTAAAAACTGCATGTATTTCCTTATAAAGACATTATGGACTTGCACCCATGCTACCCTTTTGCTGTTTGTGAAGTGGCAAAGATCCAATCAAAAACATGAAGCTAGACTTAATATTTTAGTCAGTGGCCTTAATCTTCATGTTTTATAAGACATCAGTAGGTTTCCTGTTATCCCCAGATATTTCAAAATCAATGAAGGAAGTTAGGAAAAAAAAACCATTAAAAAACCAAAAAAACCTGTAACTGCATTTGGAAAAATGTGTTAGCTTTTCTAATAGATCATACAGATATTTCTATATAATCCTTACAAATGTTCTGCCTAGGAAAAAATAATCAAATGTGTTTGCTTTCAAAGGTTTTCTGGAAGCAAGCTGAAGAATGAGGTAAGTTCTATAAAACTGAAAAAAGTTTTTTTACTTCTGTAAAAAGAAGTAAAAGTTTCCTTTTTCTTCTGTTATAATACAAATACTGTGTGACTTGTGATTTCCTTCACATTTATTTCTTTGAAAATGGTTATATTTTTTCATTGAATATTTGACCACACAACCTTTTTTGACAAAGCTGAGTATTTGCTCCTCTAAATATTCAAAGAAAAATAAGATTTGAAAACATCTTTTAGGGTTCCCATTGAAATCCAGTTGCCCATAACCATATTTAAGCAAAGGATCAAGCTCTACTTTTGGGTTGTTTTTGTTTTTGTTTTTTTTTTTTTAATATATTACTTTTGCAAGAGGATTTTTTTCAGAATATCATATGTCTGACTGGAAGCTGAAAATAATTTATTTTTCTTTTAATAAACTGAAATTTGTGCCTACTAGTCAGTATTGCCTTTCTCTATATTTTGCTCTTTGTGAAATTTTGTTGTTATGTCTTTTTGCTGCTTTTGCTTGCTGGATGGGATAAACAGCAGCTTTTAGTAACTTCTTATCAGCCTTATAGTCTTCCACCATACTTGTTCTGATTTTAATATTTTTAGAGTAAAATAAATCATAAAGTTTTGTAAATGGTACATTTCCAATTCCTATTGGAAATATCCCTTCTGATGAACCCTAGAACTGGATCTGGTGTGTTGGTTTTGGTTCTCCAGCCCCTCACAAGTAGTCCACATTTTTACTACTGCATACTATAGTATAGTCACTGTAATTGTGGTCATATTTATAGTAGAAAATTATGGATTATTGTACATTAATGGTTAAGGGTTGTTCACAGTATTTTTATTTGCTACTGAGTTACCTGGCATGGACTATATAAATATCTGTATTATTATCCATATTATTATGTATCCATATTATGAAACTCCTGAACCTGCAAAAGGACATAGGGACATCTCTGCCAGATTGCCACAAAGAAATGTATCTAATGTGCAGTATGTGTTGAAATATGACTGGAGGTGTTAGGGGTACTGCTAATTGGCATGGCCCAAAGAAGGCCAGAGGCTTTTCTGAGGCAATTCTGCTCCAGTATTGCCTGGGAATATTTCCTAACACCATTTAATTTACTAGACTAAATATACCTTCTGTGATCAACTGATACCCAGCAAGCCTTTCACCTTTTTCATTTCCAGATAAGCAGCTCCTAGCTGATAGCAGACATTTTTATTGGTTCCTGAGAATATAGTTTTGCTTTATTGATTTTCATGCCCCTTATTACCTTTATCTCAAAGACATCCAGTCTTTCTACATGACCTCCTGGTCTTCCTCTGTTGATTTCATTAGCTCATGTCAACCAATTTAATCTATGAACTGTTCAGTCAGATCAGCCCCAAGTCTGATCTTTGGGAATTTTCACTTCAATCCTATTTCAACCCAGTAGTTTCCTTGTCAGCACAACTTGTTAGCATTTTTCCTAGAATCAGTTTCTTAAATATTTTTACATTCTTTTACTAATCCCCTTTCTCACCAGCATGACCGATCATTTCCCATGGTGATACCATGTAAAGTATTTTAGTGAGGTTCAGATAGATTAGATCTGTTGGATTTTCCCTGTTCAGATAATCGGCTATCTTATCAAAAAAAAGATAATGCTATGCCATGGGATATCCCCAATATATTCATGAGCACTACTGAAGCATTCATTCATTCATTCAGAGTTTTGGGATGGAATATCTGGTTCCTTTGGCCTAAATGGATGCATATTTTCTTCCATCTCTGATGTGGCATTCCCAGTTTGCCTTGTAATTGACCATCCCACAAATCTGTTTTGTTTCTGACCCGAAGTTCATTTGTCCTCCCAGAAAAAATGTTCACACGTAAGTAGTGGAAATAAATGAGAAAGGGAATATCATTGTGAGTTCTTGAATGTCTAGCTCAGTATTGTCTGAGGCAAGTTTTATTCAGGCAGGCCTGAAGAGAAAAAAAGTCTTTTCTGGTCAAAAGTGAGTTATAATAATCTCCGTGTACTGAAGTTTTGGCATTATATTTTCATTAGTGTGAACCAGTGATAGATACGTCCTTTTTCATTTGCTTGAAAGTGCATGCAATTAGGTATTCCAGAAAGACTTACAATGATTGCATAAGGTGTAATTCTCAGTAGGAACATAAAGACATTGAAAAGATGTTAAAGCACTGATTGTCTAAATATACTGAGTAAATGGCATTTGAATGAACACTTATTGAGTGCCAGGGACACTGTTTACTTCTGGTATGTTTTATCACATTTTCTAGTATTCTCTCTGTAGGGGGAGATATCAGCAAATTCTTTTATCTAAACCAGTTAGTGTACCATTAGAGTCTGCATGGTTAATTAGGCAGATAATATTACTGTCATTATCTTAATGTTAAATGGCCATTAGAAACAGATGGCATTAAATTGAAAGGGCAAGTGGCAGCAGGTTAAAATATTAAGTCTAGAACCAAGGCACAGCCATATAAGTCCATTAGCAAGGTAAAAAACATTGCAGATTACCTTCTCTTAAACCTCCCACCACCATCACTGCTTTTTTTTAAATGAGCAAATCACTTTTAACCAGAGCCTTTAATATATTTCATGGGTAATTGCATAAAAAAATCATTAGGATTACTCATGTTAAAAAACATACCCTCCTCATACTGATAGGCAATTATAACACTACAGAAGTATTGACATGAAGAAGTACCTATGTTTCTAAATTTCTACAATTTCTTTTACTTAGAGCTTTATATATGTTTGAATAGAAGATAGCACAGGCAAAATTAGTTTATGTGATATATGCTTTTAATGTTTTGCTGCCTATTTTTTCAGACACATCACCCTATAAAAATAGGGCTATATTTATGTTGAGTAAGTCAGTTATAGCTATGGTTTTCTGAATTCAGTATTTGAGAAAATTTCACTTGAAGCTGGCCTCCAATTAATGAGTCCACGTTTACAGAAAAATAGTCTAATTTACACACTTTTATCCTATATGTTGCACTATATACCTACCATTCCCACTTCAGTGAAATCTACCTGTAGGCAAAGGGTTAGGAAAAGATCTCTTCAAGTTCCATTCAAATGCCTCATACAAGATCATAAATTTCATCTATTAGAAAAGAGGGAATCTGTACAGAAGTAATAAGACTTTCCACAGGACTATGGAGAAGGTCAGCTCATGGCTCTATATACTGACTTGACATAAGGACTGATTAGGCCAAAATAGAACAAAAGGTTTCAGCCAAGTGGTCTTCTTTAGATTTGAATTCAATCCTATGGGAATAACTACAGTTCAGCCAGTAAGGACAGAACCACAACACAAATTGTAATTCTTGAGGATGAAGGTTTCACCTTAATCATAACATTTGAGATCTTGAGAGTGTTTGGTGGAGTTTAGATATAGATGCATATTTAATGACCTTCCTGAGCTGGGGTCCAGATCTATATAAACATCAATATTTTTAAAGGATTATCTGAATGTAAGTATTGCAGAAACTTGAGAGACTCATGAAGTAACATACAAGTTTAGCATTAATTTTTGATTTCAGATGCAACAGCATTAGCTATTTCAATATTCTTGATTTTTCCCTTCTGTTTCAGGGTGGTTTTACTCGTAAATATTCTCTGAGTTCCAAAACTGGAACACTCCTCCCAGAATTTCCAAGTGCTCAACACCTTTTGCTTCAAGGGTGCATTTCTAAAGACAAGGTAAAAAGTGAGCTCCTTCTCTTCTGTCTTAGAGATCAAAAATTTGCCACAGAATGTTTCTTCATATCTTAGCCTTTGAGGTATTGACATGAAAGAGCCAGAAATGTCCATAATCAAACAGAGGTGACTGATTTATAGCGGGGGCAAACCTTTACTAACACCGATTAACCGGCTTTCCAATGGAAAGGTGGTTGAATTATTTACCTATTAACTGACCCAGTATTTTACAAACTGATGGTATGTAAGACGGGGAGAGCAAAACAAACAAATAACTGAGAGTTGTATTCTTTACAAATGCCTTTGGATTTAAGGTAAATTTCGTTCTGATTAGGACAGAACAAATAATTCACAACAAACAGGTCAATTTTGCCCTCTTTCTTTATTTGTTTTTAAAGCAACTGAAAATCTGAACATGTTTGGGTTTGTTTTTTTTTTATTACTTAAATCCTTCCTCCAATCAATACCTGGTATTACTTATCCCAAAGGTAACCCTTCAGTTGGAAATATCTTTCACGTTTAATCTCTTTGCCTCTGTGTTACGTTTGTGTTATTTCTTGTCACCTTACAAGCTGCTGCATTGTGCTGGAAATCCTTTGACAGACATTTTGAACTTTTCAATTTAGTCTTCAGTACAGGTGATTATGGTGACTGGTTTGAGACATGTTGCTTTAAATGTTTTTTATTTTGAGAGCCTCTCCTCCTAAGCTTGTTCTGAGAAAGTAGAGAAGCTAGGATTCCTGTAGGGAGAAGCTAAACAAAAGGAGTCATCTTAGCTGGAAATCTTATCATTCCTAAAGAAAGCCCAAGGACTGGTATACTCAGCCGTGTGCACCACCTGCTGTTATCATCTCCTTCAGTGAAATGACATCTCTCATGAAATTTAAATCTGACAAATATCTGAGGTTCCTTAAAGACCCAACACAACCATATAAACAAACTGATTTTTACTGCTCCAACAATGGAGAAAAACTTGCAATTCATCCTCTCTTCATTTTTGGCTCAGTAGCATTGTGCATGACTGTCTGGAGACAGACTTACTGAGTTATGAGGAGACTGTGGGAAAGATTATTTTTTGTGTCTCTTGCATTCTCTTTCCTTGCTGCTCTTTCCTTATTTCTTGTTCTCTTATCTCCTGTTTTCTTTTCATACTGCCTTTTCTCTCCTTCAGATTATCTGACCAAAGGTAATTGAAACTAAGATATTTAAATAGTCTGTTAAAGACAGCCCATACATGAAGTTTGACTGCTGTATTAAACTCTTGAAGAGCTGCTTGCAACTCAGATATCTGGAGAGTCCATAAATACAGAAGTCTGCACTAAAATAGATGGGTAATTCCTGCATTTAATATTTCTGGAGAGAACTTACCCAGCCTTTATACTTCCATCAACTTCTTTCAAAAACAATTCTTTAAAAGGTTCTTGAGTCTCACACTTTGCTGTTGCTTTTCAAAGATACATAGTCAAAGAAGCAGCTCTGAAAGTCAGAAAAGTCAGTTTCCAAAGAGATCTGCATCCTGAGCCTATTCTGCATCCTGAACCTGTTGCAATAAGATGGCACCAGGCTCATTTGGAATCTGGTAGTGGTTTCCTGGAGAAGTTCATAATCTATCTTCTGTGATTCAGAAGCATAAGAATGGTTTTGCTAGGACTTTTTCTTAAAATAGTTTGCATGTTTCTTGTCTTATAATTTACTAGAGTTCTCAAAAATTACTGCTTTTTTTTTCTTTATTTATTTTTCTTTTTATTATTTTTTTTTTTAAATAAGGGAACACACAATTCAGATAAGGTATCCTGATGAGATGAAAGGGAGTTCTGCTTTTAAAAGTTCACTTCATGTGAGGCAGTGATTAAACTTTGACCAAATGACTGGCAGCTATTTTCTCATTTGTCCAACTAGATGATGTTTCAGAACACTCATAGACGCCTATAGTAGGCTAATGATTAACTTGCACTGCTCTTTGGGATTAATCTTAGCCTCAGAAAGGTGAATTTACTTTACCATCTGACTGACTAATCTAGCTATTGCCTTACTTTATTATCCACATTTTCATAGTCTATACAGGTTCAGATGCTACGTCTGACCACAGCATCAGTGTTTGACTTAAATAAGTATTTAAATAATGCTTGAATAATAATGACATAAAGTTGTTGATAAAGCTAGAGATGAGTGATGTCTTTATCATTTTTGGATATACAGGCTGCCTATTTGTAAATGTGCATTGCAATACAGTTTATGTTATGTGTTTAAATACTAGCTATTATATCACCATAGTAGTAAAGGAAAGAGTTAAGAAATGCTGTTTAATATTTCTTTCTTCCAAACAGGTAGATACTCTTATCATGATGTACAAAACACACTGTCAGTGTGTCCTTGACAATGCAATTAATGGGAACTTTGAAGAGGTAAGGTTGTTTGAACACACACTCTTGGTACATATGCATGGGAAGCCAAGAAAGCATGATTTATGTCTATGAATCTGGTTCCTATTCCTTTAGATCCAGCATTTCCTATTACATTTTTGGCAAGGAATGCCTGACCATCTTCTTCCCCTGCTTGAAAATCCCATCATTGTTGACATTTTCTGTGTCTGTGACTCAATATTGTATAAGGTAAGTGAAGCATTTAGCTACATGAATAATCTCACCCAAAGTACAACTTCTGCATCTGTAAAAAGTTAGAATGACAGGATACCATGACTGCTTTCTGCTGTAAATCAGCAAGGAAATTATTGAAATCAAGAAATAAAATGGGCACCTGTAAGAGCTGAACTCCAGTCTCAGCTCAGCTGAACATCTGATATGTGACCATAGGCAGAACACTAACAGTGAAACCCTGACCTATTTGCTTGAATGTAGCTAAAAGAAATGCTCATGTGCTCACTGACAAGGCTGACTTAGGTAATCCTGGGTGAAAACTGAAGCCTTGTTTTCACTGAAAAGATTATTGCAACTTCTGCCAGAAAATAGAGTCTGGGGCACATCAGTAAGGTGAGTCCACGTGCCAGTCTGCTGCTTGCAGGTTGTGTCAGGCCATGGTTTCATGTTACCAAGCTGGAACAATACCAGGTTAAGGCATTCTTGCCTCTCCTGATGGCTGCCTTTCATTTCTGTTCCCGTGCTGCAAGATATACCAGCAAAACTGCTACACTCTAAACCGGTCTGGGTATAAAAAAAATTTAAGGGATACTTGTTTTGCAGAGCTTTTGTACCCCGTGAGTTCTTTTATCTAACTCATGGCATGACTCATAAATCATTTCAACTAAGTGACCTTTAGGAATGTTGCAAGATCAGGAAAAAGTTATAGGGTGCTGAGGAAAAAACAAAATAATGCCACGAAAGTTTCCTGAGTTTTTCATTTGGAAAGTCAGATGCGATGATTATTTAGTAGATGGAAAGTACTTTAAATTGCTCTGATAGAATATGCCATAGAAATCGAAAAGGATTCTCATGTAAGTGCCACACTAACAGATTTCACATCACATATTGGTGAGAAGAAATAACTATTGGCTTAATAGTAAACACCTACCAATCAAAGCAAAAGACTTGAAGCCTTTTAGCTCTGATGCCTTACTGTAATCTGTCTTTCTTTACAGTGCAAAAATGTGGGGCAGAAGTCCAGAAAAGATGAAAATATGTATTTCTTAGAAGCATATAAAGCTGTAAAGTAAGAAGTGTTTTAGTTAGCATACTAAAGCAAAGGTAATTAGCATCAAGAATCATAATTACTACCCAGGAGATGGATCATTAAGCCTCATTTACTTGTAGAGGCTATAATGTACCTTGAGTTTATGAGGCTTTTCCTGCTCAAAATGTGTTGTCTCAATAGATTCAATATTAACTTTATTTATGATAGATTTAATGTGACAGAAGAATAAATACTAGAGGAGCATTAAATTACAAATTTAATAATACCGAGTTTCTCAAAGGTTCATACATTTGCTATTATGCCTCTTCTTTGTCTCTCACTATTTCTTATCTATAATCATGTCAGATATTCTTGACAACTGCTGACAGAAGACAGAAGGAATTACATTGGGAATTACAATCTCTGTACATTAACAGAGAAAGGAGATTTCTGGAATATTGTCTAACAGCTTTTTCCTCCATAGTAACATTCCCTAGGATACATGCAAGATGGCACAGTTTTTTTGCCAAAGTTGTTCCACACCACACTTACCTACAGGGTACTCTATAGCTAAACTCTGAATGCCTGCGCTGCTGTGTCCAGTTTGATAGAAAAATGAGTCAACAGCATTCAAGGACTTGGGAGATGCTTGAGTATCTGCTTTAGGGAGACTTGGTGATGCTGGAAAAGACAAAGTGTTTACGCATCTCACTTCTACTGATTTCCCTACTCAGCATGTCTTGTTTGGTTTTTTCCTCATTTTAGTGCTATGAATATATACAATAAGATATATAATGAGTGCTATCTAATTATATAAATATCTTATATATTTCTGTCTAATAGTGATTGGAAAAATCCAGGCATATAAATATCTGGAGAGTAGATTAAATGTCTTTATTCTGTGTAAATTTTCTGTACTTATCCATTTGCAATCTAAGTAGACAAGACAGACATGAATGAATTAATAAATGGCCAGTGGAAGCATGATGTCATTTTCTGTTAACTTTTTGAAGGTTCTTACAGATGTACTCATCCCGGCAACAATGCAAGAAATGCCAGAAAGGTAGGCATTTGAAAATAATCATGGTACATTCTGATTTTTAGGCATATTCCAGATAAATACCAGTAATTCTATATTCTAGAGAAATTTCCTGACAGTATTTATGCTCATTTTTAGAACACTAGAGTATGTATGACAAATTAGTGTCAACTCTGAGGGCAGCTATAGAACAGCCTTGAAATATTAGCAGTTTAGTGTCCCAATTGGTCCACAATTTTTCCCAGAGGAGGAATCTCATCTATCAAAATGTAGTCAATATATTGATCAATGATTAGTTATTTCTTGTTGTTTTTGGTAACACCTGAGGAGGAATTTCCAGATATGTTCAGAAGTCTGTTAGCAATAGCTTGAAACCTAATTATTTAAACTAATGCCAGACAATTTTTATTGGTGATTCTCTAAATCACTTTTTGTTTCCCTTATAGTTTACTGGCAGATATAAGAAGTTTTGCAAAGAACTGGGAACAGTGGGTTGCTTCCTCTTTGGAGAATCTACCAGAGAGCCTGATAGATAAGAAATTGCCTATTGCACGAAGATTTGTTTCCTCCCTGAAACGACAGACGTCATTCCTACACCTAGCACAGGTAAACAGAATAAGATTATACATTCAAAAATGTGTCAGTTGTATTCAGTGCACCTTTCTGGCTATGAGATAAAATACATTACTTTTTCAAGGTTGACTTTCAGCTGTGGAAGACTCAAATCTTGTCATTCTAACGATGAAATCAAACTTTTGTAATTTTGTTATAATTTTGTCATTTTGTTATAATGAACTTTGTTCATTTTAACCAAAGCATAGCTATCATGAACTGCCATCACAGGAACTTTTTTCAATGAAATGAACAAGTGAAATGTCCGTGTATTTTGTTTAGCACAAAATTGGAAAATACCAGATGATACTTCCTTGCCTAGCAAAGATTTGCTGCCTTGTCCGTGTTGTTCTATTTCCATTTGAGTTCTGAGTGAAAAGGAAAAATGGGAGTGACAGGTAGTTGGAGGCTCCAAGGCTATGTTGTCAGGATACATGTATCTGCAATTAGGAGTCGCCTCCCTGCGATGGTTTTGTAGAATTTCCAAAAGGATTCAATGCCTTTCAAGGAACTTCCCTCTGTACTAGCATCTTGGGCTTTGAGGGGGCAGTCCTCTTGACTAACTGTAGACACACCACAGATTCATTTTGACTTGGTTTTCCCTTTCATAAATACAAAAGCAGCATATGGGTGATCTTGTGAAGGTAATCTGATAGGAAGACACATTAGAAGAGCATCAGGTGTCTAATGAAAGGGAAACATTATCTCATCTGATCTGTGATAAACCCAGACATGACAATAAAATTAAACATAATAAAATTCTTCTCTGAGCAGTTTTTTGGGTCCCTGGGTATGGGCCTGTACTGGTTTTGGCTGGGATAGAGTTAATAAGTATAGTCATAGCATGGGTCTATATTTTGGATTTGTACTGAAAACTATTGATAATTCAGGGGTATTTTAGTTACTGCTGAGTAGTGTTTACACACAGCCAAGGTCTTTTCTGCTTCTTACACCACACTGCCAGCAAGTAAGTTGGAGGTGCACAAAAATTTGTGACATAGCTGGGACAGTTGGCCCTAGCTGATCACAGAGATATTCCATACCACAGATCAACAATAAAATTAAGGGGAAGTTTGTCAGGGGACCACTGCTCAGGGACCTGGCTGGGCATTGGTCAGTTGGTGGTGAGCAATTGCTTCATTTGCATCACTGCTCCTTGTTAGACTGTATTTTTCTCTGTTGTTTTTTGGTGTTCCTTTTAAACTTTAAAATTATTCTTCTTGTTGTTATTATTTTTATTAGTTATTTTAAAATGTTATTAAGCTGTTTTTAACCTAACCAACAAGTTTTCCTACTTTTACCCTTTTCATTGTCTCCCCTATCCCTCGGCAGGGTAAGGAGTAAGTGAGTGGCTGTGTGATGCTTAGCTGCCAGCTGGGGCAAAACCACAAGTTCTCAGTATTTTATCTTGCTTTCTCTTGCAGATTGCTCGGCCAGCTCTTTTTGATCAGCACGTGGTAAATTCCATGGTGTCGGATATTGAAAAAGTTGATTTGAATAGTATTGGTTCTCAGGCCCTCCTTGCAGTTTCAGGGAGCACAGACTCTGATGGGGAAGTCTACAGTGAATGTAAGTCCATGGTGACATATTTGTATCATTTAAAGTAATTAATTCTTTCATTCCATGCCACACCAATCTACTTGGACTGACTGAGACAGGGCACTCATAGACTCTGCATTCTCTAATCTAGTTGATCAAACTTCAGCAGGTTAAGAAAACCAAGTGGTTGCTCTAGCATGCCCTATGAGAACAGAAACTTGTGCTGGAAAGTCATCCCAGCTAGATTACTTTAAAGGGTTGCTGAAAAATTCATTTACATATCAGTTGCAAACCTCTTTCAAAACTTGGCCCTAATTATATGGGGATATTTGCATAGGTCAGCTCTTGAAAGATTTGTCCAAAATTCCATTTCATTATGGCTTAAGGTAATAGATATTTGAACTAGTTTACTTTTTCTTTTCTTTTAATTAATTGTATTTTCTTCTGGAAGTTGAGCTTTGGAAGTACACGTAATTTTCTATTCTAGTGTAGCAGTTATTTTCATACACAGAATAGAGTGAAATATAAATTCTGAGGTAGTTAATCTTCATATACATTGTTGAAAAATAGATAAGCCATTTTCTCTATTAAAAAGAGAACTTTGTCATAGGAGTCATGTTGATCAGAGTTTCAAGAGCTGCAAGGAATAGCAATGTGTTATCCTGTAAATATTATTACTTTGATTATAAAAGTTTGTTTCCTTTAATGATTTACAATCCTATTCACATTTTCATTTCAGTTGCCCCTTTCCTACTTTCTTGTGTAGTTATTTTTTATTTTATTCTTTATCTTCTTTCACACTCGTAAAAAGAAAAAAAGGAAGATAAATAACTGCTCATTCTGGCAGTTTTTGAAAATGGGAATTGAGGAAATTAACTTTATATCCTATTGTGAAAAACTTGTACAATATGAAGGAAACATAAGACATTGCAAATCTGCCATATTACAGAGAAAGCTTTACTAGTAAACATAGTATTACAAAGGTTTTCAAGATTCAATCAACAAAGGAATAGAAAATAGAATAATCTTCTTTTGCTTTTATTTTCTTTTTGTCTTCATTGTCTTACAACCTGTATCATTGTAATGCTCAAGTAATTAAAATATGTGTGTGTGATGGATGTGTGTGTGCTTGCTTTGCTGGGGAGTTAATTAATTCTTCACTGCTCTAATTCTTTGATTTTCCTTTCCATGCTACAATATTGTCATATGGCTGGTGAGTGGCTTTTTCTCATGTTCAGAATAGAGTGCAATGATATGTTCTCCTTTTTACATGGTAGATGACTCTATTACAGTGTTCCAAGAACTGAAGGACCTTCTAAAGAAGAATGCCACTGTGGAATCATTTATTGAATGGTTGGATACTGTGGTTGAGCAAAGGGTTATCAAGGTACCTTTCAAATGTTCTGCCTGACTCCAGACCAAATCCTACTCCCCTTACTCCTTATGCAGTCCCACTGACTTTACACAAGGAATTTTCATCTCTGCTCCTATCTCCTTACTGTGACAGGGAAGTTTGTCATTTGGTGTCAAAGATTCCAGTCATATTAGTTCAAATTAATCAGGCTGATTGGTCTTATGGGTGACAAGCTAAGAAATATTGTAGCCAAAACACTAAAGGCAGCACTTTCACCAACTGTGCATGGCAAAACCCCTCCCACCTTATTTGTGCCAGCAGAATTGCAGGGGGATGGCTCTAAGGTGAGCTAAAGTTGTTTCTTAGAGAAGCAATTCTCTCTTCCATGGCATTTGGGTGGTACTGTGTGTGGTATAAGTCACTGCAGCAGGTGGATTCAGAAGTAGCTAACCTCCTGAAGGATTTCTACATGTCAGGATGGAAGATACAGTTTTGTAAGGTACTTAACACAGTAATTGATGGTTTTGATGGGGTTCCCCTGCCCACCTCAAATTACTAAGTTGCATTTTCATCATAAGTGTTTTATATGCATGTAGTTATGTAGGGATTAATAAACTACAGCTCAGAACAAAATAAAGGATTTTGACTTATAGCTAAGTAAAAGATATTTACCCAATTTTGACTCTAATTACTGTAAACTAGTAGAATAAGATGTTACATATTGTTGGCTAAAAGCTGAACAGTCTCTTCAGACTTTTTTTATCTGAAAATGCAGTATCTTATTCATCATTTTACATAGGACCTTGATATGAATGGATGCAAAAGGATAAGACAGTACAGTTAGCATCGACTGGCTGGCAAAAGAAAGTCTGTCACTTATAAGAAAACTATAGGCATGTCCTTTCTCCTTTATTCTCCTGTTTTCCCAAATTTCAGTGGAGGCAGTGATAATTTGTTTATTTTTAAAATACTCTCAGTTTCCTGACAATTGCTGACATGTGAGCAGCACAGTGAGGAGCTTTGGATTGCTCAGAGCAGCAGAGCCAAAGCAAGTCCTCACATACACAGAAACCTCCCTAGGCAAAAAAAAAATCCTATTGAAGCTGAGCAATCTTAATTTATTATAGACTAAAGTGATTATGGTCTAAATTTCATTTAATAATTTCAGAAGACAATTCCTGATAAGCAAGTCAGGCAGAAAAGGTGAAGCAGTTTTCCATTCAGCATCTACTATGTGATACCATATTATTAAAGCTAACAGGTATGGTTCCTAGCATTGTTTTCCTGTACTTAAGGGAAGAAGTACCAACAAGTTTTGATATGAATCTAGGTCGACTTGAGCAGAAGCTAATCATTTACAGAATATGTAATCTTTCCACTGCTGTCTGCCTTCTGTTCATGCTAAATTGTGGCTACTGTCAAACTCACAAAACTTTCTCCTTGTTTTTTGAGAAAGCAACAGGGTATGCATTACCACACGAAAAAATCACTGCCAGTGCAAAATGACTGTATGAAATGAGCAGTGTTAAAAGCATCACTTTGATTATCATGATAGTAACATGCCATTCTGTAGGAAAATTCTGACCAGTATTATACAGATTAAATTAAAGTACAAGGACTAATTTCTGTTCCCTGTTTTTATGGAATAACAGTTCCTTCCTTCCTTCCTTCCTTCCTTCCTTCCTTCCTTCCTTCCTTCCTTCCTCACTTCCTCACTTCCTCACTTCCTCCCTCCCTCCCCCTCCATAGTTGTAGAACAACCTGGCACCTTTAATACCAGAATATGGAGTAATTTCTGTGCCACCAGGGCCCAAGCAGTAAGCAGTTTGTTTCATTGTTGCTTTGACAGACTGGAAAGTGCTATGATTGCACTGGAAAGAGTGAAGGCTGCTCTGTTTTACCAAGTTAGGTCGCACAGCAAGATGATAGCTTGAATCAGGCAGCTTGATTCACTGTGCCACAGCAGCCTGATTCAAGGACTCCTTGAACTCTCAAGAATATTCAGTTCTTCTCTCCTGTTGGCAGAAAGAAAGTGAGCATACTTAACAGTATTTTACTGTTCTCTTTCAGGCAAGCAAGCAAAATGGGAGGTCTTTAAAGAAGAGAGCTCAAGACTTCCTTCTGAAATGGAGCTTTTTTGGTGCTCGAGTGATGCATAACCTAACTCTTAACAACGCATCAAGTTTTGGTACCTGAGCTTTATAAAAACATTCATATTTTGTACATATATGTTAAGCACTTACCAGCTTTCCACTGCTTCCTGTACTGAAGAACCCATCCTGATATAAAAATTATTTGATCAAAACCACAAATACTGTATGATGTATTTTTAAAACTAATATTTCGTAGAAAATGCTGGTAATATTATGATCATGACCTGTGTCATAGATTTGTTTCTAAAAAATATTTTTCTTTTGAATTGCTGCTTTGATATTGCTTTGACATGGAAGTGCTAGAAGCTTTGTTTGTTTTAATATGCAATGGCTGCATATCTCAGTATAACAGTGACAAAAGATTTAGATTACTGGTTTTACCTGTGGTTCAGTTTGGTAAAAAAATACAGTTGTATATAAATTCTTGTGGTTGATATGTTTTAATAAAAGCAAATGGAATTTGGCAGTCATCACACACTCAATTCTGGAATCAGCAGATGATCAATATAACAGTGTTTGTGGCTTTTAAAAATTAAGGCTCACACTTATATCTTTAGGAATGTTTACATTTTTGGGAACATACAAAAATAACCTTATATAAGAGAGAAGATGGCAGAACAAGTAAAACAAACTCAAGTATGTAATTTCATATGTTTAGCCATAGGCACATTGTTATCTAACATTCAGATGGTATTTGAAATGACTGTAGGGATATATACATTTTTAATGTGACATATCCCTGAAATAAGGTCAAAGACTTTACTAGTTAGTGTCTGGTTATTTAGCACAAGGCAAACAGAAATAGAGCAGAGGCATTCTAGGAGACTTCAGCCTTATCTAGTTCATTGTGTGCTCTCTTCAAGTATAAAGCATGTCTCACTTTCATCAGTATTTTTCTTTGATGTAATTAGTGGTCAAATAGCCTACAGGACAGTAAACAATTGAGCTAGGTGGGCCAGTGCAAAGAGAGATTAGAGCTAGAAGTTAGGCACTATTCCCTGTTGGTCTTGCCAGGTCATTTAAAGTCCACAATTATTTGTTTGTTTCACTGGCTTCTTGTGGAGTGGTGAGAGATGGTCACAAAGATAACTCAGCTACTCTCTCTCTTTCTCCTCCTAAAGGTTCTTTTCATTTGATCCGCATGTTACTGGATGAGTACATCCTGCTTGCCATGGAGACACAGTTCAACAATGACAAAGAACAAGAACTCCAGAATCTACTGGACAAATACATGAAGAATTTAGGTAACTAGAGCTTGGTTATTTTGCATTTACTCTGGTATGTTTAGAAATTGACGTATTTGTTTAGGCAGAAGCAAGTTTACTATGTTCTCCTGAAGGTGTAGTTATGTGAAACATTGTCAAATTCACCTGAAAAGTTTGTGACCATTCACTCAGCAATTCATTCCTGCCTTCCTACCACAGTTCACTTCATAACATTATGTTGGAATGTCAATACTAAGGATCACTGAAATTATCTTGGATGCAGCAAAGACTTGTAGGTGCATCTGAAGAGCCATGAGCTGAAGGGTGAAAAGAGGTATAAGTAGCAGATAGGGCAGGAATTCCTAATCCAGTTTTCCCCCAAAGCTTAAATATGTACTTACAACTTGAACTGGGATTCTATTAAATGTTATCAAAGTGCAAATATCCCTCCAACATTGGAACACGAGTTTGGAGCCCTATTTACCATATGGCTGAAGTATTATTATATAGAAGAGAAACAAAATTATTTGAAAACCGTATCCTTAACATTTTTCATCTACCAGGCTTCTTCAAATTTATACAGTTTGAAATGATATGTTCCAGGCTATTTGCTGTAAAAAAGAATGAAGATTGATTTGGATCAAGTTCTGGTTTAAGTTAGTCCTTTAAAATCCAGTGAAACTTCAGAAATTTGCAGAATTATTTTTTATTAGCATTAGCACTGGCAGTCAATCCTTAACTTTTTGGTTGTTTTTACTCTAAATCTGCAAGAAATGGGCATAGAATTTGTCTGACAATAGATGTGGCACTTCCTTCAATTTAGCCTCCAGGAGAAAAACTTGGCTTGACAGTTGCCTTATCTTTGTCTGTTTAGGAGAAGTATTTGAAACCATAAGGTAAAATCATGGTTTCCTCTGAAGAAAAATAAAACTGACTTTATCAATAGTCTGCAAAAAGCTGAGGAACCCTTGAGTATACCAAATGCTTTTCTAGACATCAATATGAAAAGACAGTTCAAGCATTCTAAAGTTGCCATTGTTAATTCTTTAGGATGACATGTCGATCCTGATTCACTTTAAATGATTCCTGTCAATTCACTTTTAATGCACTTTACTTGACTTCATTGTTAACATTTACTTCAAGGAAATGAATCTATTCATACCTTCACTGTGATGGCTTCAGTAAGGAGCCGATACCATATGAAGTAGTTCTGTGGTCAGAGAAAATGATACAAACAGAATCTATGTGCAGTGATGTTGCATAACAGCCAACAAGGGTTTTCATTTACCCTTCCAGATGCGAGCAAAGCCACCTTCACTGCATCACCAAGCTCTTGCTTCCTAGCAAATCGCAACAAAACAGCTCCTCTGCCCAGTGACACTTCAGTCAAAAACGAGTGCCTAGGAGAGCAAGCCTACGTGTCCTTGTCAGCTGGCCAGCCCAGCAGTGCGCCTTCTGGTCTGAACCCCTTCACCTCAGGAGATGGGGAGAGTATGCAGCTGACAGGTGTGTATCAACTCTTCCAGCTTCTCCTTCCCTAATTTGCCTGTTAGTCTTTCAGATCATGGTAACATGTTGCTGTGGGAGGAGTAATGACCACATGCATTTATGAGGACCTCTAATAAACTACATTTCATGAGCTTATCTTCTTTACAGAAGTCAGCAATTGTAATTACCCTGACAGTAATAGTTCCTCCTGGAACTATTTTTTTTTCCTCTTGGAAAAATTGTAAAACTATCTTAGGAATCTTGATTTGGTGAGGTTCTTGTGAGGAGAGAATGACAAGTAAACCTGGAGCACATAAAGATTGTAACTGTTGGAAATTCCCACTGAATGTGGCACCTTGAAGCTGGATAATGAAAAGGGGAAGTTTTATAGCCTGAAGCCATGAAATAAAAGCTGTGAATTATACAGGTGGGGGCCAGTGCATATCTTTTGTAAAGGTTTCAAATAGTAATCTGCACTTCAGTAGAGAGTTTGTGTCTTAAGAGCAGTACTGAGGTATGGGCACTAATCACAACTAATGTTTATTTATTCCAGATCAAATGGAGCTGTCTCAAAACACTGGTCACCTCATGACTCCCCCCATTTCACCAGCCATGGTCAGCCGAGGAAGTGTTATCAACCAGGGGCCAATGGCTGTGAGACCTCCCAGTGTAGGTCCCATGTTATCGACACATTCACAGTGCTCTTCCTACTCAGAACCCCTTTATCAGACTTTGTCACAGACTAATCAGAATTACTATGGAAATAATTCCAATTACCAGGCTGTGTTCAGGACACAGGCCCATTCCACTTCAGGAGTTTACGACCCCAGAGCAGAGCCCAGCCGATTCAATGCTTTGAGTGAACAGCAGTTCTCCAGAGACTACTTCAGCAACAGTTGTGCCATGTCTCCCTACAATGCCAGGTCCCCTTCCAGCTATGGTCCCTCCAGCATGTCTCAGGACACCCACAATATGCAGTTTCTGAATACCGGGAGTTTCAATTTCTTGAACAACTCAGTATCTTCATGTCCAGGAGCAGCTTATCCTGCTAATGCTTCCAACGGTATTAATACTTATTTTTTCCCTTTTTGTTTCACTGCTGGAGTAAAATGCTTTTTCTCTGCTTTTTTTCCTATGGAAGATGTATTTCAGCTTTTATTTATACATTCCTGTTTTCCACTTCTCTGATAACACACAGAGATTGTAAAGCAGCTTAATAAGCTACTTAAGGGTTTATTTTCTTCTGGTGAATCCTCAGTTGACCTCAAAAGCATCTGCTGACCTGGGCTAATCTTCCTTTGGTATCATCATAATATCTTGCACAAAAGAAGCAAAACCAGGATGACCTATGGTTTAACAATCTTTTGAAAAACCCCAAAACATTTGCAATGAAACAGAGCAGACACAAGATAGCTTACCACTGGGATCGGTATAATGGACCATTCTAGTCACAGGGTGAAAAGAAGTATAAAAATGCACACTAACAATAGTTTGGGACTTTGTCCCTCTCATTTCTCATGCTTCAAATGTAAAATTACTGCTTCAGAGGTATAGTCAGCAAAACACCTCCCTCTTCTGGAGAAAAGACACAGTAGAAATGTTACTTTTATATGGATTTATTTATGCAGTGAGTATATAATACCCTGCAGATTTTCTTTCCATGGTTGTAAGCTTCAGAAGGAAGTACTGAACTATGGATAGGACTCCCCATGGTGTCACTTAAGGCCACTGATTGCAGGGTATGTTTGATTCTGAACTTAGAAGGAAAGAGTCATTTTCTGTGCTGAAGGCATGACTGAACCCTTACTAACTTTTGGTTTCCTTGCTATCACCTTTCTCTTGGGTCAGTCCTTATAATATATGCTCCTTATTTTCCTAGGCTGTGTTACATAAATAATCTTATTGTGAAGGGCTTCATCCAATAACAAATACTGTTTCTCTAAGGTTATCACAGGCTCATACAGTACCCAGTAGTTTAATTAATCTTTTTTTTCTTTTTTTTTTTCAATCTTCCTTTAGGATATTATGGAAACAGTATAAATTATTCCGAATCTCACAGACTTGGAACAATGGTGGACCAACATGTTTCTGTAATCAGCAGTGTCAGCAGTATTCGGCCACTGCCATCCTACAGTGATATACATGATCCACTGAACATCTTGGATGACAGCAGAAGGAAACAGACAGGCTCATACTACACAGAGTCCTCCCCTTCAATTGTCTGCCGGACCCCTATGCGTAAGTATAGCCAACAACTGAGGAACAGCTATGAACTTTTTAACATCCTATAAAAAGCTGAGTATTAAATTGTAGCTCACATACGCAGTGTATGAACTGCAACATAGACATGAAGCAGCTCGGTATTTAGGATGTATCATAAGGTGTGTTCTCCTTAAAACTGAGCTTGATGAATTTACTTCCATAAAGAGCTCTACGATCCATTGTTCATGAGGAGTGGAATGATTGGCCTGGGATGCATAAAAATATGTATTAGGAAGCACTTTCTAATTATTAAATAAACTAATAATAGACTGGGCTTTTCTAGGGTCTCCTGTAGAGCCTCATTGTCAGACAGATCAATTGAATCCTGGGTCAGGGTGTCTCAGTATATACTTGTGCTCTGGTCCCCCATTCTATGCTTCAACAACTGTGTGTATTAGGCAAAGCTCCCACTGACAGTGAATTTTAGGCAGAAATGCCCAATCCTGAAGAGTTTGTTTTGGTATATGCGTTAAACATGTAGCAACTGAGTTTGGTCTCCCATTCCAAAGAGGGTTGCATGGAAGATATAAAATAGGGCACTTTATTTCTACACAAGATTACATTTTCCTACTGCTTACCATTTAATCTTGCACAGAAGATCAGACATTTCTGTCCTTCAGAGGATTTGTGCCTGGTAGATATACGTTTCCATCAAATGAAACTGGATTATGGTTTCTGTTAAATTCGATAAATTGAAAGCTTACAATGATGGTAACCTTTTTTTCCCCCACAGCTTCAAACTTGCAAACAACATCTTCTTCACAGTGTATGTATGGAACATCTGGTCAGTTCCCTTCCCAGGAAAATCTGGACGTCCATGCCCCACCAAGCAGAGATATGGTGCCATCTTTACCACCAATCAACACTGTCTTCATGGGAGCAGCTGCTGGAGGAACCTAACTGGGAGATACATGCCTGTGCTGTAGGCTTACTTTCCAACCCCAGACATTAAGGCTATGATGATAATCCTCTTCCAAGTTAGTGGAAGATAAAAGTATTACATATAGGTGTTAAAGGAGCCATTTTAGCAATGTTATCAACCCTCCACACACAAAAAATAGCTGTATTTACATTGGGTCCTGCTCACGAATCTCTCAGGATTGTTCTCACCATTACAGCTTTTCAGTCAGAAATTCAGGGTAAGCATAAAGAGCCAGTGATTCTTGCACGCAAGAATAAGTTGTAAAGAAATTATTACATCTATTCCTAATTTATTAAAGATGCTATTTTAGTCTTTCACTTATATCTTTATATATAGATATATATATATATATATATAATGTTTATTTAATGTCTGTGTTGCTCATTATTTATTAGTACCACAGAGTAACTGTTTACTTTCTCATATTTGACAGATTGTCAAATGTTTGTATCCTACCTCCTATGGAAATGTTTACAAGGTCAATTTTTACTGTTTTAAATGAAACTAAGCCAAATTCTTAAGTTGTTTTTTTTTTTTTACCTGTGTAAGTGAAAGTCCTCAGGAAATAAATAAAGCATATTATGGAGATTTTATTTCTCTTCCTCTTAAAATAAAAGCAAAAAAACATGGAAACATCATAAGCTAACTAGCTGCAGTAGCCTGCTACTGTAGCTGAATAACTGAATGAAATGAAATTATGCCACTAAATGTAATGGGATTTCTTGAATTACCTGTGGTATGAGCTCAGAGTTTCTTCTGATGGAAATCCATAAAAATACATTCATCAACATTCATTGATTTAGGGCAACTGTAAACTCAGAACAAAAGTAATAAATATTATTTTTAAAATATTCCAACCCTTCAAATAGCTATTTTAATTTTTTTAAGTGTTTTACAAGTGCTGTGATTATTGGTGCACCAAGACACATTTGTTTATGTTTCTGGAAAAGCCAAGAATATTCACTGGTGGTGTTACAGAGGACACAGAAGAGAACACACATACAAAACAAACTTCTTGCTGTGCATTCATGAAATGGCAAGTGTTATTTTATAATCAGACTGTCCCAACACCAGACTCAGGTTTGGATTTAAATCCACTCCCATTCAGTCCATTAAATATATGCTGAATATTGTGCAATTGAAGAAAAGTGCATTTTGTGGTGGAAGAAAATGGATTATATCAGGATGAAGCTTTTCTTTCTAATTCTATATAACTTCCTTTAGTATCTGTCTCTCTATAATGAGAAGCGTGCATAAAAGCAATCAAAAGCATTGCATTGACTGGACTAGAATACTCCATTAATAATTCTGGATATGAAGCACTTTATGAAGAGAAAAAGACACCCTAGTTCAGTATTTGAGAAGTGGAAGATTTCAGCTCAATTGCTTCCTAATTCAGGCTGAAGACTTATGCTGTGGTGCAAAAAGCTTTGGCAGAAATTCACAATGAGATGTAATAGTAACACAGATTGTTCTGTATTTCTTGGACAAAACTTTGCAGCAAATGAAGTAAGTACTGCAAAAGAGTTCTTCATGACTTTTCAGGATATATTTTGTCCTAAAATTAGTCCTATAGAAGTTAGGTTCCCTCCCTATGTATTCAGGTCACCTCTATAGTCAGTGACAGGAGAGGAGATACCTCCTGTTCCAGGGAGTTGAGATGGGGAGTGCAAAGGTAAGGGATATGCCACTGGAACAAGGGACATATCACTATCCTGAAATCATTGGCTCCCTCAGCTAGCAAATGACGTGGCACAAATAATTAATGTAATCTCAAAGCATCCAGATTGGTGAATCCATGTGAGTGGAATATGTAGGATTTGGAGGATGTAGGCAATCACTAAGCAGACGGGTCTTAAGTCCCTTAGGCTCTAAATAAAATGAATTCTGTGTACATAATTTCTCATATGGGATACAGGATTTATATGCACCATTTCCAGTAGTTTCTTTGGTTTTATGTGAACCATTTTACACTGGGGTTTGTTGGGTTTGTTTTTTTTTNNAATTACTGTATCTGCACATTATCTGAGATATGATCATATGTCATTAAATATTCTGATTCTCCAGAAGGCTGTAGAACACCAAATAGCATTTCCACACTGTTGGAAATTGCAGTTCATTGTCAAAAGCAAAGAGCAATAAAAATACTCTAATATTCAAATATCCAGTTGAGAGAGTTTTCGCATAGTTTTGCAGAAAAAACCAAACCCATCATAATTGTAACTAGCAAAACCAAATGAGAAATTTTCATTTTATGACCCATTAGTTCAATCAAATAAATGGTTTGATGAATTCAGTAAGTTTATTCTGTATAAAATGAAATAATTCATAGCTTTTGTGAATAGCCCATGGGGAGAATTTTATCTTTTGTGTTGTAAAAGCATTGCAGTAAATTATATGAAGAATTAATGGAGTTGCTATTTGGTGGTTTTGTATTAGTCAGTTCAGTTGCATTTCTGTGGATGCATTAATACATTCATTTTAATATATACATGCCTGGAAATATGTGTTAAAAATTGCACATATAGAGTACAATCAGTGTCAAATGAATCTTGCCTGAAGGAAAAAACAAAGCTTTTTTGTTTTTCCTGAGAAAGAAACATGAAAAATTAAATCCATATGATCTATTTGTCAGTATCAATTACTCTGAACTAGTGATAGGAAAGGCAAAAGAGGTGGGTGAGCGAGTCAAATTTTCTTCCACTTCTAAAGTAACAATGATTCTAATACAAATTATATTGACCAAGATGAAGCTGTATTGAAAAAGAGCTAGTTGTCTTGTGTGCTATGAGTCCATGCCTAGTTGTGCAGAATTTGTGCTAGAAGAGGGGTGCTATTCTTTAACTGTGAAGGTAATTAAGACCATGGGAATATTGCATCAAACTCAAAATTAGAGAGGAAGTTGGCCTTTACATGTAAATGTGTAGTGAAAGCACAGTGAAATACTTGTAAAAAGCAAGCCTGTGTATTTTTCTGTCATACCAAACGCCAAATCACTGGTCAGATCAGCATCCTGTCTCCATCTTGTATGTAAGTGATTGTTGATTGCTGAGAGGAAGGAAGTCTTCAGTGCAGAGCCATTTAGCAGAATCTCATACCTGGTGCAGACTATTAGAAGATACACAGGAGTAGGAACTGATTTTTTTATGATGAAGCACAGTACTTTTTCCCTCAGTATGGGGTCAGGACTGAGTGGACTTCAGGCTTATGGAGCAAGAAATAGCAGTACAAAAAATTCCCCACTCTTAGAGCACATGGAGAAAACTTGTAGAGATGTTATCAGTCTTAGAAAAGCAGATATTTGACACTAAGGAAACAATACAGGTCATTAATCCCATACCTGTGTACAGAGGTATACTGCTACAGACTGGGCATCCCACAGCAACCAGCACTACTGTGCTAAAAGTAAAACCATCCAGCTAAGCCTAAAATGCCTGTTAGTGATTAGATCAGCATAATTCAGGAGGCTGAACCTGCTTTTGAAAACTGAAGATAGATTAGAATTAGTTTTACGTTTGATGTGCTCCAAGTTGTAAGAAACAGGCTTTTGTATGAATAATTTTGGGCTATGGTTTAATTGGAATCACTTACTTAACTTTAAAGTTTGGATTAAAATTGATTTTAGCCTAGGGAAATAGTTTGGGCAAGGGTGTTATGGGCCTTAGGACTGTTGCAAATAAGGGCTGGTAAAGCTATGCTAAATTACCTGTCTGAAAGAGGATGCAGGTTTAGTTTTTATGATGAATTCTGTTTGTAGGATTTGGAAATAGCTGTGACTGAGTTTATGAGCTTGGATTCAGGCTATGATGTTGGAGGAGCCTACATAATGCCTGAGCTTGGCTTATGGCTTTTGCCATAAAGGTTTATACGGTGTGTTTAATTTAATACAGTTAACTCTTGAACATTTGTTGCTTTCTTCCTAGTGATGTGCTCAGGATGGAGCTTAAATCTGATTTGTCTTTGCATGAGGGTTAACTTCAGAGGTTGGGTCAACATAAATCTGAGACTGCAAGATAATATCGGATTTAGAAGTGGCCATCAGACTTGACTTGATGCTGCTGCTTAGAGGGACCCACATACTATGCTTAGTTCTAGAAAAGAAACAGAATGTAGCGAGAACAATATGGATTACTACTATGCTCAGAACTATAATTATTATTTACTTAGAACAGGTAAAAGTGAGGTATTTTTTCATGTTAACAGAAGCTGTTGAGCTTACACAAAGTTTACCGTCAGACCAGATGATCTAGTTATAATTCCTTCAAGGTCTAGCCTTAAAACTAGACTTAGAACTGATTTTAAATTTGCATTTGGAAATAAAAGAGGATAAGCCATTTAGGATAAAGCTAGATCTAGAAGAAACAAGTGAGACTTATTTGGAGTTTTAGGTGATGGAGATCACATTATCAATCATACTTCTGAGGCTGGCATTGTGAAATCTGAAGTTATGGTTGGGGTTCAGGCCACCATGAAGCAATGAATCTCAACTAATTATGGATTTAAAACCTTCAAGGATTTATGGTTATTATTAACATTAATAAGAGTCATTATTTCTAGATAAAAGTTGAAGTAAGAGTGTAGGACAAGGTCAGTATTTGTGCAATGCAGGATCAATCCATGTCTAAGTAATCATCAGCTAGAATTTCTTTGATGGAAAGGAGATGCATCTTTAACAGCCTAAGATGAGAATGGTACCTTTAATGGAGGGACTGTAGGACCTGTAGCCTCAAGAGAGATGTTGCAACATTACTAATGGTTAGACCTGAAGTAACCAACACTACTGGGGCAGTGAAAGACCAGCAAAGCGGGAGATACTACTACAAACTATGCTGCTTCCATGATCACCAGACTTTTGCAGCAAATAAAAGTCTCAGCAGAATCCGTGCTTGCAAGGGATTATGCCAATAAAGGCGGAGGAAAACAGGGCTGGGATCTGAAATATTGTGCCCATTGCAAAATAAGTAACATCAAATACCATTTCTCTACATTTGGATTCTTTTCTATTTGCACAGGCTTTTTTCCCATTTAACAATGGCTGCATGTTACAATGCTGCACGGAGCAATGGTTACACAACTGGGAACACGTAAAAGATTATATTAGCAGCTGAACTAGGAAAATCTACTTCCCTTCCTTTTGGCTTAGTTGATTATTATCCCTGATCAAATAAAGGCCCACATGTTCGTACTGCCCTTGTGCCCTGACTGCTGCAGTAAAAAGAGACATGCAGTGAAATTGTACATTTAGAATACTATATGCCATTTTGATTTCTGCCAAGTTAAATTTTCCCATATAATTCAGTTTTGTACAGACTTTATTGATTAGTCACCTGTTTTGCACCAAAATATGTAGAGATTATTCTAAGTTTACATGAAAATGATGTATTCTTGAAAATCTCCATTACAGTAAAAATACCAGCTGTGTGTAATACAGTAATAGGCCTTCCTTTCTTCCTATTATTATTTTTACCAAGCTTCATCTTCAAAATATGATCAGCCTTCAAACACTAGGCCAGATATATGTAATCCTCTAACAACATCAATCCCTTGTCTCTAAATGTTTTTTCCCATGCAGGTGTGCCATCCAATGACTGGCCTACTGGATCTGTGCTCCTCCACACCCAGCCCAAAAGAGCTGTGATTTTCTGTCAGCCCCCAACTTTCAGCTCTTGCTGAGCACCTCCATTTTAGAGGTCACATGGCCAATCTCCAAGCATGCTTCATATAGCGGTTATCCAACTTCTGGCTCCTGAGAAAGATCTGATTAAACACTTTCAATGCACTGGATGTAACAGTTCTCCTTCAGTTCCACTTTTGAAACTACCAAAATATTTGTTGTTGTGTGATTTATAGTATGGGCAATGCCTAAGGAATTTTGGAAGAGAATATAAAACATTTCCTACTACTGAGTTCCTTCTAGTATTGAAAAGTGAGTTTCATTCTTAGTAAAAGACATGTGGAAAATTCTTGGGATAATAATTTTTAAAGAGTGAAATATTGTGGGTGAAATTGAAATGGACTCAGTCCATTGTACTGGGGAGATAACACTCCACTTAAATAAAGAAATACTAACTAAGCCATAGATTAAGTTTGATATTGAGCTATTCCAGCTGATTTTGATATTTGCTCATTTGGATAAAAAACAGATCTCTGATCCTGCTCCAAAGTTTACATGTAGTGGAATGGTGCTATCAGAAGAAACTAAAAACAGATCTATATAGTCAGCTTGTTTTTTCCCTCTGTTTGCAGAGTGGTCTGCATCTCCTGACTGTACAGTGAATCCTGTATAGTATGCTCAGGTTTCAGCCTTTAGCCAAGCCATTACCTTTGCAGAAAAATAGTGAAAAAAAGCAATATTTTGTCCACTTTAGGCTCCACACCTACTCTAGATCATCCATGTGATCTCCATCCCTTCACAGTCTTTCAAGAGGAACCTCACAGACCTCTCTGCTCTACCCGAAGAGCTGGGAATGAGGTTCATGCTACTTCTGCCAGCATTGAAGACATGATCTATCACTGTTAAGTGATATGCCCCTGAGGCCAACTCAGATACAAGTAGAATTGTAGTATTTAGGCCTAGAACTTTGTCCCTTTCTCGTCTATCTCCAGGCAGAATAGTGTTTGACAGGTGGCTGTCCCTAAGGCATGGTTTAGCTCAGCAAATCCCTTTCCTTAGCCCTTGCTGCTCTTAGAATCGTGGCTCACATGATTTCCGTGAGCCTCTCCATGTGTCCTGTGGGAATCTTAGATGCCTCAGCTGAGACTAAGATGTCTGGTTGGCAACAGGTCATGAAATTGTCATGCAGTTAGTACACGACAAGCTTTAAGCCCCTTCATGGCTGGCTTTTCGTGACCCTGGAAAGTCTCACTGGAGTCTGCAATGTCGGGATGAGATGTTTCTCCACCTGCTTGGACTACCAGGTGAGCCCCAGCCCCAACCTGGCTGCAGCTCTGCAACAATGCAAGTGTAAGAGCTAACTCTGACTGCCAAGAAATGCTGATCACATGGCAGACCAGACTGAACTGGACATCACAGAGACTCTAGGATGAAACCAGATGTTTCAGAGAGTGTGCAGTGGAAAATATGTATTTAATTAACATCTGGTCGTGTGCTTCAGGTCCTTCTGGGTAAGCTGAGAGGTGAGCAGAGAGATAAGCTAACGGGTGCTTGGGCATTTTTAATAGGCATTTGTAGTTCAGCTTTGTTAACACTGATGGGTGCAGAGAGCTTTTGATACATATGAGGAATCCAGTCCTTAATCATGTAATGTAATATCTTCTAAAAATATCCAGACATCTAATTTATAGATATCTTGCTTCTATAGCAAAACTTATCTATCTTTAAAGAAACTGATCTTCACCCTTGTAGTGCTAAGCAGAAAAATACATTAAAATATGTAAAACCCCCCTGAGACTCCTGGCCTCACATTTGAAAATGCTATCCTCTGTTCTTTCATCTTCTTGACAATTCTAAAGGTAAGGCAAGCCTTCCACATCTGTATTCAGTTTCTCAAGTAAGCAAACAGCTCTTCTGAAGTGTTGCACACTCAGCAGTTCCTGCTGGCTGGCATTAATGAAATGGCTTTACCAGGAAAGCGCATGCTGGAGAGACACCGAGATAAAAACAAAACTCACAGAGCGGGGATGGGTGGGGGTGGGCACCGCTTCACTTCATATCACTGGCCTAAAGCAGTGCTGGGTCAAATGCTACAATTTTCTACAGCTACAGCATGGCACAAAGGTCCTCGTTTAGGAAAAGAAATAGTTACAGTGGGATTGAAATTAGTGAAACCCAGTGTAATTGATAACAACGGTTACTGCTCTCAGATGGGGTTAAATTAAATGGAATTTCTCAGCTACCTACAATCACACTGCATTGACCAGTTCTCTGTCAGCCTTCAGGAATTTTGGTGAATTAGTAATTTCCCTGTGAGAGGTCCATGACGTGATTCAGTGAAACATTTTGAGACATACCAAAGGGTGGCTAGCCCTCTATTGGCTTCAGAAGTCCTGGAGTGCTGACATTGCCTAAACAGCAAAATTCTGCCTCTCTCAAGCTCTGTTTTACCTACTGTCCCTCAAAAAGAGCTTTAAAAGCTGTAGTGCCAAACAAAATTAAGTTTAGATCAAAGCACAGGTCTATGCAACCTGTGTGATGGACATGGTATGTGGGAGAATATTCAGATCAGAGATTTAAGTATATTGAATATTTGTTGTCTGATTTAGCACTTTGATCTGTACTGAAAGAATATTATTGTTTGGCAAACTAGAATAAGAGAAAAAAAATCAATAAATTTTGATGAATACGACTGGGAAGATTCCTTGTCAATTCTGTCTCTTCTTTTTTCAATAACTCAGATTTATGAGACAAGATGTGAGAGTGTGTTTGTCTCTCTCACAGGTTGGTCAAAAGAGCTCTGCCAAGAGACTGCCAGTGACAGAATGCAGGTGGATACACAAATCTGGGGCAAGATTAAACAAAACTGAAAAAACCCCATATTTAACCAAGGGGTGCACAGAAATGCCTGACCTAGTGATTTAAATTCAGAGCAGCAAAGCACGAAGAAGGCAAAAGCACTACTTCACCTCAGCACACATTCAGCATGCATTTGGATCTGCTGAAACTGCAGACCAAAACAACTCATGGAAACAAAACAAAAGAATCCCGCACAGCTGGGAGAAAGGAAATTGTCTTACCAAGGCAGAGAAAGATAGCCCAGGTTTTAATATCTGTCATTATTGTCATTATTACTGTCATAACTATTTCAATGAACATCATCTTCTCTGCAATGACTTAGTTACACTGGTGAAGGCCCAGAATTTGAGATTGCCAATGCTCATTTTCATGGGAATGCCAGATCATTTTACCCTGGAGAAATTTGCTAAGGCATACTCCATACTAATTAATACTATTTGCAGGAGTAGGCAAATCCTGTGGGATTTGTGCAAAATTATGGTGTGCTAATGTTTGATCAGCATTGAGAACTTCAGCTACAAGGTGTTGGATTTCCTGTCAACAGGGGACATACTCAGGTAGGCCAGCAGACACAAATGGCTTCTCTAAATCTCCTTCTCCCTCTTCTACCCTAACCTTTTCTTCTTTTCTCTTTCTCTAGGCACAAAAAGCTCAGTGGTTCTCCACAGGAGCAACCTCTCTTGCCAGGGTCTGCCCTGGTTCACCTGGGGCTCTGTTCCCTTTGCTTACTTCTCCCAGTGGAAGTTCCTGGTGAGGGCTGAGTAGTCAATCAGAAAATGGTGGTGCCCACTCCAAAGCCCTCTGCTTTGCTCCTGGGATGGAAGGAGCCAGGAGTGGAAGTCCTACGTGCACCTCCTCTCTCAAGGAGAACAAATTCCATGCAGTTTTGCAAGCCGTCTTAGATAAGGGAAATTATCCTCATTTTCCCCTTCTACCCCCATCCTAAGGGGGGCTTTGCAATTAAAAGCATGATGGCGTTTTGCACCCAGAGAGGAGGCGTGGGGTGGGGGGGGTGGGGAAATTGCCCATGTACCATAACAGATGGTTTAAGTGCGGTGATTACAAAATCCTGAAGTTAAAATAGTTTAATTACAAAGTCAATACTGCCTCCAACCTCTGCTAAGCCCCTAGTGTAAAAACAACAGACGGTATAGTGCAAACGGTAGGACAATATTTAACCAGAACTTTGCATTAGCTACTGCAGTACAGCTCTCCATCAGGCCTTCAGCAAACGGAAGATCAACTGATTTTCCCAGCCTGTATTTGTTAACCTCTGCCTCAGTATCAATGGGCAGCTCTGAGGCAGCCACAAACAACCTGAAGGAAATAAACTGCAATACTATACTGCACATAGAGGCTCAGGAGGGTTGTATGTAACGTCCAGTAATTCAAGGGTACATGAGACAATTATTAGCCCCTTGTCAGGAATGAATACAGAGGTAAAAAGATCTGGAGCAGATGAAAATAAAATTCAGTGCAATAAGTATTTAATACAGAGGATTTAATATATTAAAAAAACCCCAAAACCACCAAAAAAACCAAAAACCAAACCCAAGACATGGGAAGGCACGGGGAAAGAAAAAGCTGGGGATGATGTCAAATAACCAAGACTTGATCTTTCACATGCAGGGAAAGCAGCAGCTCTATGGAACAAGTTGTAGGGAAATCTCACTGAGCTATGCTCTTGCAGCTGAGAGCCTTGGTGCTGAATGGCTAAAATGAAAGGAAAGGACACACTGCTGTATCCAACGGAAGATCCTCTTTAATGATTAAGAAGAAAGAGGAAATGTTCCTAGGACCTGATCCTACAGGTTGCTGTATATTCCAGTCCAGCTGTTAGTAAGTTAACTTTATATATATGAGTAGATTCATTGACTTTCAATTAAGACTAAGTGCAGGTTGAAGTGCTTCATTTCATTAGAGTGGAAACAATTCTCTTTAATAAGAAAAAAAGCCCCATAAACTAATGTTCTGGTGGAAATCACAGCATGAATGGCATAGCACTGACAACATAAAACCAACTTGAATTATTTTTATATGTGAATAGAACATAATTGAATTTTTTTTCTAGAATATGATAACAAGTTGTTTTGTTATTAACTATAACAGCAAATAGCACTTCGAAGTATATTGTAGAGGACTTGATAATGTCTAGTAATTTATTTTATTCTCAGGCTTGCCTCCTTTTTTAACCCTAAGCAGATACTTGTAATGAGGAATTCAATCCAAATAAATAAGGCATGGTCACAGCCTTATTTTAAAGATTTAAAAAAAAACAAAACCAAAAAACCAAAAAAACCAGAAAACCTTAGTTGGGGCAGAGCCCATAAGTCTGTATCCGATCTCAGCCACTCCCCAAAGAGCATATTGGACACAGTTGCCATGACTGCTCTCAGGATAATTCTGTGTTTAAGCCAGTAGGTCTCTACTGGCTCTCACCCAGAACCACTGAGACCCACAGATGCTCAGTGCCCAGTTCTGGGAGCAGGACTCTTCTCTGTCAGAAAATCAAGTACAGCTTGGGCACCCTTTCCTGACCAGATTCCTTCAGGGAAAAACTGTGAAGTGAAAGCATCTCCTCTGTCCTCCTGAACCCCAACAGGAGCTAAGGATGGAGACTGTATTCTGTGAGGATCTGATCCCTAAAGGTGTACATTATGTAAAATCCATAGATAAAAAAGTCCAGCTGGGGGGATTTGGGATACCAAAAGTCCAGCTGGGGTTTGTTATTGAAGAGCTCCTCATCTCTCTTGCACTGGTATTTTATGAATGACACTGTTTCTTTGTCCCAGTATCACACCAAATACCCACTTTGTTGAAAGGGCCTTGCATCCTGAGCAAGGCACAAGAAAACAAGAAAACTAATTTTGAGTGATTTCAGCTTAGGCACTGCTCATCAGAGTCATGCTGTGAATAGTGTAGTTCATCTGGGAACTTTGGCTGTCATCATTGCTAGACAAGCACAGCCCCAGGAAAAGCATAGCAACATCACAGTTATGGTGTGTTTCAGAAAACACAACTCCTTGAGAGAAAATGTGTCTGGCGATGGATTATAACAGTGCTACTAAACCAGGCTGTCCAGTGGTAGCTGTTTCACACAATGCACATTCAGGATATGCCACATTAAATGTTGATTTCAGTAGGAATTGCGTGAGTAAATCAGGCAAAATTCAGTCCTAATGACCGGAGTCTTGACTTCACATGCTCACAGGAGACTACTCCTGCATATTTCCATTCTTTGTGTGATCTCTGCACCCTGAAGACAGCTGATTTCACTCCAAATTCTTTGGCAAGACTTTGGATACAAAGTGCTAGCACAAGGGCTATCAGTGCTGTCATCGCTGTTATCGGTGCTCTCAAGGTGCTCGTCAACACTGCCTGGGATTATTAGGGCCCTGCTGTTCTGGCAGCACCTGGGGCACAAGGATGAGGAGGAGGAGGAGGAGGAGGAGAAAGGCAGGCTGT
>VWZN01002344.1:683831-697962 GCA_013396955.1 Regulus satrapa | reverse complement strand
GGGGAACAGGAAGCGGGGAGTGGGGCAGATGCGGTGTCTGCTCGGAGCGGGATCCCCCGGTGGGGAACGCGGGGCGGTGCAGAGCACCGTGTGGGGCGTGGTGCAGGGCGCGGTGAGGAGTGAGTGATGGGAGCGGTGCGGGCGCGGTGCGGGATGTGGTGTGCAGTGAGAGATGGGCGTCTCGAATTCAAGGCTGAATTTCGCACAAACTAACATTCAGGAAATTCAGGAAATCCAGGAAATGTTACTCATCTTCGTCTACTCAAATAGGCCTTTGCCCAGCCTCTCCTCTGCCTGCCATGCAGACTGGGGAGAACCCTTCTCAAGAGCAGCTCCCGGTAGCTCTGGCCCTCTTCTGAACCCAGACTCAGTGCCACTGCCCATGGGTGTCCTCTGCACAAGCACTTATGACAAACGGGTGTGAGGAAAGGGATGGGGTTCCTTGCAGAGCACAAATCCTACACAGAGTGGCCGAGGCAGCTGGGATTATTTATCCCGGAGAAAAGAAGGCTTGGGGTCATTCTTAACTCTCTTTGCAACTACCTGAAATTAGGTTGTAGTGAGGTAAGTGTTGGTCTCTTCTCCCAAGTAACAAGAAATAAAATAGGTTTAGTGGTGAACCCGGTGGTGCTCTGTTCAGGGTTGAACTCCACGGTCTCAGAAGTTTTTCCCAACCTAAATGATACTCTAATTCTACTGTCCTTTTTGGAAAGATAAGGGAAAATGTTGCTAGCCTTTGTCCCAGTAGGCTTTCATTAGTGGAAGCCTCACGTTTGATCAGGAGATGGCAGCACAGTTCTGGAAAGCTGGAAAACTACCCCACCAACTCTCCCTGTTAGCAAAACCTCAGGACTCTAAGGGAAACAAAGTACCCTTCTGCTCGCTGAAAGAAGAATTTTAAAGGCAAACCTATGCATATGCCCAGTAAGTATTTGAACTGAAGTGCTAAGAACCCAGTGTAAAGAACCTAAAGTGAAATTCATGCTGTGCATCAGAGTCCTTAAGTGTGATAAGGCACACATCTCACTCCAAAATGTTACCAACTTTCCCAAGGGAAAAATAAAACCTCCCTCAAGATGAAGTGGCAAAGATACCACTGAAAACTTCATTGTTTCAGTACTTTTAAAAGAGTTGATATGGAAGCATCCACATGTCACCAAGACCAACAGAAAGATAAAACTGTAAAATGCCTCTGTCCTGTTTTCCAGCATAAGCTTTAAATGGGTAAATAAAATATGATCATTAAAAATTTTGTTAGCGTGATAAGCAGGGCTTTATATCAGACCCACAAAGAATCTGCTGCTTCATGCAAACCCAGAACGAAACCTGTAGAAAACATGAACTACCTGAAAGTCAAAGAAACCTGAGCAAAACTAAAATTGCTGCAAGTGAACTGCTCCTGACTTATTCCTAGATGAGTTTTCATTCAGAAGGTGCAGGCAAAGGTATTAATATCAAACCACATATTCTGTTTCTCTCTTGTCCCAGACTCTAGTCTTGCTCAATCTGTGATTGAGGAATTCCCACAGACCTGCAGGTGTTGCCAGGAAAAAAATTTGTAATTCATTAGGTGGTGCTGAAAGTCTTTGCTGGAAGTGCCATCACGTTGACTGTGTCAGCATTTTCTAGAGCTGCTCTACCTGAGGCCTTATGAGGGGAGATGCTATTGAAAAAGATGTTTGGAGTTAGTTTGGCACTATCTCCTTCACCCTTGCCAAATTCAAGACCTTCTGGTATTCACTGAATATACAAATCAGCGCATGTAATCCCTCTTTCTGCACTCCAACATAGTCATGGATCCATTTAATTTTTGACATTTTATTTAGTATTGGAAACATTCAAGGAACGTAACAAATGGAAATTTAAGGTTTAGCCAGATTGTATCAACTGTTGGTATTGGAACATCAATGAAACTCAAACAAGTTTCACTTGGCAGGACAATTGCACAAAAGCATTTGATGTTGAATCACAAGCTATTTTCAAGGTTCATACACACAAAAGGGTTGAAATATAAGCAAATTATAGCCCCAGTATTAATGAAAAATGTTCTCCTTTCCTTCCCATTTGCCAAATATTTAACCTGGTCAGGAGACAAATTCATGTGGGATTAATTCTGTGGAGCCAACCTCAGGTTCCTCTGAGTTTCCTTGAAATAAGGTATCCTTTGCTTCCTATCCTGCATGGTTTGGTAATGCAGCTGCACATTGTTGAAAAATTGCCACAATTCATGGCGGGATGGCTGGGCTTCAGCAATGAGAGAAGTTATTTGGAATACATATGTCTATGTTTGCATGCTTGCGAAGCTTACATGTCTGGCTTGTTAAGCTCCAGGAAGCTCCCTGATGAACAACACCATGACCTAGAGTGGATGGCAATCAAGCCATGAACCAGAGTAAAAAGAGGCTGATACTCAGCTCTGTGAACTACAAAGGAACTTTAGGATCCTTTTGTAATTCAAAAGGCTAAAATGTCCTGTAGAGTGGAAAACCCTGTAGAAGATGAAGTAGAAGAGGTGAAAAACCCTCTTCACATCCAGTGACCCCTGTGTCCCGTGTGGTGTGGGGATCAAGCCTTAGAGTCTGGTGTCCTCAGGGTGCTCCCATCTTTGCTCAGAGCATCAGCAAGAGATGTGACCATGAGGAGCCAGTCGGAGAGAGCTCCTGCACCACACTTGCTCCATGTCCCAGCCAGGCTGGGCACTGCTGGGCAGTGGGGGTAGTGTGCCCAGCTGCTGTTACATGCATTCTTCTGAGGTTTTCCACCTTTCTCCTGCCATGTAATAAGGGGGGAGTGTTTGGCCTTGTCATATAAATGCCTTCTCTTTTGCAGTAAGATTAGAAATGGGAGGGAAAAGCAGAGATTTTGGCTGTAATCTCAATGCTCCAGGCTTTCTTGGGAATGGAGGCACATTCATCCTGCACAACTATCACACAGAAAAGCAGAGGGCTCCATAGGGCCTGAATGGCACTGCTGTACATAAAGATGTGCTGACTGGGACATGGAAGAGCTGGGCCTCATTCAGATCCACAGTGGATTAACTAAACCTGTGCAAACCAAACTCACAATTTGCATAGGATATAGCCCAGGAACATGATCAGCACATTTGCTCAGCAGCCATTTAATTGCAAATTGAAGAAAAATCTCTCCTTATGATGTGTAGTGTCTGACACTGGCACAGAAAGTGTTTGTCTGTGCTCATTTCATTAGGCCCTGAAAGAAATGTGTCTGCCTCCCAGGTGCTCCCATTCTGTGAGCACTTGGTGCCCTTGTGCACCAAGGCCATGGGAATACTATGCAGCAGAAGTCTGCTCTTTATCCATCTTTTTATTTAAACACCAATTATGGGTCAAGGAGCATTTTTAAACTGGTACGATGAAGGCCTGCTGCAAGAGGCTTTATGAAGGTGGGCACAAAAGGTCTGACAGGGCTCCTGACCATAAATCCTCCCCACGATGCTGGATTTGTCCGCAGCGCAGCGGAGAGGCTGCGTAGCACCACTAGCCATCGGCACGGAAGCTGGGAATGGAAAACAATTTTGACATTGGCAGCCTGGAGTCCTGCCCTTCTCAAACACATTTGATGTTCATACATGGTCTCTTGGCTGCTGCTGCTGGGGACCATCTGTTGGGATGGCTTCGTGCCTGATCAAATGGTGGTATGCCAGTTTCACTGGGACATGAAATACATGCCAAACAAAACGCGTCTGGTTTTACTTCTATTACTCTGAATTCAAAGCACATGCTAATACTAATCCCCATTTTAACACCACTGTGGTGCCAGTTAAACCTTCATTTTTTTCCCAGTGTCTGCCAGGTTTCTACCACTTAGGAACTTAACGCAATTCAGCAGAAATTGTCACTGCTGATTTCACAAGAACAAGGGAACTGTTTGCAGGAATTTGGTGAGAGGTGTTAGCCCTAACAGCAGAGGTGAATGCATGAGTTTCCTATACATGTAATACAGGATTCTTTAAGGAGTTGAACTCCTTTGAAAATTGCCTCGGAAACCTCACCCAACTACCATAAAATTTTCTGCCCAATGGAAATATCTTACAATGTCTTATCAATTAAAAGTGTTCCTGTAAACAAAGTACAGTTAAAAAATAATTAAAAAACAAACAAACAAAACAAAACAAAATAAAACCATCTGATGTGTGAAGGCTTTGAGCATTATATGAATACTGAGATGCTCTAAGCACATCTTCTTTTCAATGTGCTATGAGTTTACCATAGCTCCAACCCTGATACAGAGTAAAATCTTCCAGGCTGTGGCTGGTTTTGCTGTCTGGGTTTGTATGACTAACTCCATGTGAATGTTCCACATTCAGAGAAGTGTGTTCCTGACCTCAGCCAAGATGAATATTATTGTCAAAGCTGCCATCATTGCAGCTACTGTGGGTTTTCAGATTCTTCCAGTGTTTGTGGGGAAAATCCATCTGCTACAGATCTTCCCTTGGATGATGTATTTTCTCCTCTAGTTCCATAATGGGACAGGAAAACCTAAGGGAACTTCCCCTGATGGGATCCCCTTTGCTCCTCATCCTCCTTCTGCAGTGCAATGCTGAGAGGCTGGAGATCTTGGACACATTATTCCCCTTCTTTTTCCTGTCTGTCCCTACAGGGAGATGATAAAGACTCAGTGCTGGCCTCCTCAGACCAGATCCCACTGTGCAGGATTCAGATGTGCCAATTGAGGTTCCCAGTTTTAGGAAGTGCTGGGACTTAATCAAGAGTTTATTTCCTCTGTTCCTAGGTTCATTATGATTTTAATAACTAAATTTTGTTAATAAAGTAATAAAATTTTTCAGTTATTATAATGTAATAACCTTAATTAACTTATTAACAGCTTTCCTTACATTGTCTTCTTGTTTATGCCTAAATAAGTTACTATAGAAATGTGAAAAAAATTGCCATAAACAGTTAAGTAAAGTTGGAGAATGTGCAAGTTCATGATCGTCATTTAGCATTGTACTACCAGAAAGAAAAAGAAAAGTACTCTTTGAAACTCTCGAGTAATATGGCAGGGCCAGAAGCATAGGCCAACGAATGGCATGTGGACCGGCCATAAAATTAAAAATAAACTTAAGAGTAAATGTGCAGCTAAATGCAGACTGTGAGGATAGGATGTGAACTTCAGCTATTTCCTGGAGCTAGTGCAGTTCCAAAGTTTAACAGCTTTAGCCTTTGGAGACCTGGAGGCGTGCATACTTGTGTTCAGTTTCGCCTCCTTTCATCTCCCCCCACTCGGAGCCCTACCACCTCCCAGCTGCCCTGCTCGCTCCATCTCTCCCTGCAGAAGGACACTCCTCTTGTCCTCTAACAACATCCCACATGGCTCTTGGCACTGAGCATCCCTGTGCAGCAACAGGGCCTCCCGAGGCCCAGACTCCCATTTGCCTTCTAGATCTACTGGATTGCAAGGAATTCAGCGTTGCCTGTGAGGACAATCCAGGGATAGCAGCAGGTAGCTGCTCCCAGGGCCATGCTGGCTAATGCCTGATACTTAGGGTTTTTATTCTGTGCAACTAACTCTGATGTTTGGGTGCTCTTCTTTCACACAGAAATTGTTATCAGGGTTTTCCTGAACAAATGTTTCTCTGTGTAAAAACTTCGGTGCTATGTAATTGTAATTTGTTTAAAATGTATTTGCCATTGCAAAAAAGCTCAATTCTGGGAAGCAGGAAAAACCTTAAGGTCACGTTAAGAATTGGGATGATATAGGAAAAGAAATTGTGTATGCTTTATGTGCTGCACAGTCCATCTTTTCACTAATTTTCTAAACACACTATCCTCCCATATTATTTTATTGCAAATGTGGTGAATAACATACTGTTTCATATTAAAAAAGACTCAAGATGAATAGACATATGCAGTATTTGTAAAAGTTTCTAAGAATTTTGTTTGCATGAAGGATTTTAAAGTACCTCCAAAATAATTTTCTCTTTGTACAGTAAGTCAAAAAAGACAGAGAAATCAGAGGCTCACACAAGGAACCTGAGAGAGGAAAATACCAGATTTGGGGCTCTCCTTTCCTTTTTATCTGACAATAAAGACTTAATTACAGACTAGTTTTTCTGTGTAATGCCTTAATGTTTGTGGATCTTTATCATGCAGGTAGCTACCACTGACTCTTTTGGGCTTCGATGGTTTCAGCTTATGAAACTATCAATCCTGCAAATGATCTACCAAACTGATGCCTTGGGGGGAAAATCTCACTAGTGCTTAAGGCCATGTGATAATTAGTGAAGCAGTCCTCAAAACAAAGAGGCAAGAAGTAATCTTGTATTTGGACTACTCACTGGAGTTTTAACACTTTAAGTAACTCTTCATCTGTACTTTCAAACCTCACAATGTTTCAACAACTGGGGCTAGCTGTCACTTCCAGAAGAACATTATCACCTGTGAAGGAAATGGGACACCTGTGGACAATTTCACCAGCAGTTTAGGGACAGCCCTCTACCTGGAACTGAAGGGTAGGAGAAGGGAAACTAGAGATGGTTTTTTTGAACTATATGATTCAGTGTACAAAATCTTGAAGAAAAAAGTATTTTGTAGATTAATTGTTCAAGGAAGTGTTTTGTAAGTGAATTGTTCCTCTGAAGTGACCTTTTCTTTTACAGTGCCTTCATGAAATGTTGGTGAAAATAGCAGCTTTGAGGAGCATGTTAATAACACCAGTTTGTACCCTGCAAACAATTTCATGGGTCACCAGCTAAAATAGAATTAATTAAAATATAATTTAACTTCTTCTGCAGTCTACGCAATACTGGGGGAAATCCAAGGCAAGTCAATTACTTCAATTAAAATCAATAATCAATTAAAACAAAACTGCCTGAACAACCTTAACTCTGCTTTATTGTGCATACACTTTGCAGCATAGCCTTGGAGTACATCCCCATGTGCTGCTTCAACCTCCCCCCACCCCCAGCAGGGTTTTCAGCTGATTCTGATGGGATAATAAAGGGACATTTCAAACATACGGTTTTGTACATTGTCTTCATTGCATGGTGTTTTTCATAGTACAGTGCAAACTACAGTTCTCCAGCAGCGGATTCATCTCATTAACTTTAAAAGTCATAAGTCCTAATTGTGTAGCCTCTGTAGGCATTCTGTACTCCTTTCTCCACAGGGTGATTCATCTGACCTATTTTAGACAACCATTCAGAGTGAGATGTGTCTCTTGATTTAGACAGTTGTGTTTCACGTGAAATGGTTGAATCATCAGCTTCAGATCAAACACTAACATGATCTAGGATGGTAATTTATTTTTATTTTCAAAATTTTCCAAATTCCTTGTCTAAAGAAATAAAGTCTCTTGAAAACGGACGAGAGTTTAAGACAACCTATAAAGTTATTAGGTTAATTAAAGAGGTAAGTGGGTGTAAAGAAGATATCAGACTTTAACAAGAGAGCTGATGAAATGATGTGGTGAGGTCTCCTGAACACATGTTCTTGCTGTCATTTTTCAAACCTGAAGCACTTACCATATCTGTCTTCTTCAGTACAAAATGCTCAGTTATTTCAGCCAACAGACTTGTCCCCAAGGCTTAGCCCAGCCTGCAGCAGACTGACTGCCCTTTTTAGGATACCCTTTCAAACTCTGCATGACTCAGCTGACCATGTGTCAATATGAGCTGGATCCTACCTTTTCAGTTAGCCTGGAAGTTCACAGTTGCAAAGACTTTCTTTTACTGTCAGTTTTATTGTTTGCATGTATAACAAATCTGTTCTTCATACATCTTTGTTATAGTATGTGTCAGTTTTGCATGCACAGGGTTATTAAGATTGTCTATTAGCACTGGCATTAAAATGTTTGTTCAATGTTTTGCCATTTCACTCGTTTATCTTTTGCGGACAGAAGTAAAGAGCATCACTTTATTTCACATATTCCTCCTTCGCCTAATCTATTTATCAAGCAATATAAGCTACAGCATGTAGAGAAGTACCAGGTAATTCAGCAGAGAAAATGTATTCTAGTCTATATGTTGGCTGGCGTATCCTAAACTCTTGTCTCCAGCACATGCTTCCCAACCTAAACAGGACTGTGGGTGCTGGAGTGGTGTAAGCCAACTCCACCATCAGGCATTACAGGCATTTCTTTCCTTGGTGGAAAATATCTGGAAAATCTCTCTGCATTTTTGGCACTGTAAATCTTATGCTTAGCCATAACTTTGAGATAAATTATGGTACAGTCACCTGCCATTAATTTTGAATTAGCAGTGTAATTTATATTTACCTTTTTTTTTTTTTTTTAATATAAATATCATTAAAGCTACAGTTTCCAAAATTACTGATTCCAAATGTTAGGCTATATACTAACAGAGTGTGCTCACTAATCTCTGGAAGATCATGCCTCCTGTTCTGTGGGATTTAGGCTTGTATTTGATTCAAACAGATTTGGAATGTGAAATGTTAAACAGTGCTGCTTGTGACTACTTTTTCACAAAGGCCAGTGCTGGTACCTCATTTTTTTTGCCCTCACACACTCTCCATTGCACTGGAAACTGAAAAAAAAAAAAAAACCAACCACAAAAACAAAACCAAAAAAACTGCACTGGAAGCAAAACAAGTGAAAAGAGCTATGGCGTTTTCTTCCATGGTTAGGTGCCAGTATTTGGCAAAATAAAAGCCTAGACTGAGAACTGAAGGCTTTTTCCATTCTTACTCCTTGCCACAGCAAGGGGAACTCATGTCCAGCAGCATGCCTGTGTTGATTCAGGTGTAACCTGGCTCTTTGTGTCCTTGACCCTGAGCTGCTTGCTGCAGCTTGTGACACTGGGCTAGAGCAAAGCCCAGTGACAGGATTCTGACACTGCTTTCTGGTGACCACTGTCAAAAAACATTTAATTTATATGCTTTGCCATATGTGTGCAGCAAGTTCCCTTGGCCCCGTCAAGACTCTGGCAGGGACAGCCAAGTCATGTCCCTTGGCTGGGCTCATCCTTGGCAATTATTCAAGCCTTCATCTTGCCTTGGAGTAAATGATATTAACTTACAGCAATCCTTCGTAAATGTCCATCCTTCAGAAGGTAGTGAGCAGTCTTTGTCAATTTATACAGGTCCAGTTTGAAGCTGCTAGGTCTGAGGCTTGAGCACTTTTCATCCTTATAGAAAATATTATGGGATAAATGGGGTGGTCTACAGGTTCTGCAGAGCATCAGATTGAATGGAAAGTTTCTCCCCACTAGAAGAGTTTTAAAAATTGCTTCTTTATTTTCCTAAAAATTAGAGACATTACCTTATGTTTTAGAAGAAAAGTAATAATGTTGTTTTGTGCTGCAGAAAATCCTCTTTCAAGGTGTAAACAACCAGACATTGAGAATAATTCATCTCAGAGACCAAGCCAGCCAGATAAAAGACAGCAGACATATCCCTGTCGGTGCTAAGCTGAGACTGAGGCAACAGATGCTGCCTCTCAACAGAGCTTATTAGACCATGTCCAGCAGCATGTTGACATAGTTAGATGGTATCCCAACTTCTTCTGGCCTGCAACAGCTTAGCTCTTGCAAAGGCAAAGGAGCAAGCAACAACACCAGCCCTGGCAGACACACCTACACTCCATGACTCTGAGTTTGTGGAATATTTTTAAAAGTATCAGGCTGAGCTGAAAGCTCTGCTGTCCTTTGCACTTTGCAAAAGTCTCCCCCTTGACTGGCACACCAATTCCCTAGGTTGTGGCTCTCTGCATAGCAGACCATTTGTTTGTACTGCAGATGGGCTGTTGCTGTTGCACATGTGCACTGACCGTGGACCAAGCATGTGCACTGGACATCAGGACATAGATGTCCATATCATTACATAGAGAGCCAGTCATACCATTCAGCTACCATGAGTCAGTTCAATAAAAACTGCAGTTTTAACCACTTTGACCCTTCCTGGTCCCCCATCCATGTCCCAGACTTATGTGCCACTTTACACTGGTGCTTACACCAATACTGCTTTACCTGTGAGACCTCCCTTGTGGGTACCTGCTGCGACATCCAATGTACTGATGATAAATTCTTGTTTAACTTTTTAATTTTTTAACATTTATTATTGTAGCCAAGGCTCATCTTGTAGCAATCACTACCCAAAGATTTGTCATGCATCAAACTATTAATAATAGTATAACACACAAAATCTAAAACTAAAATAAGGATGTTATGCATGTTTTACCTGGTAATGATTGGTAATTTAAGCTAATGTCAACATTTTATGGAAGGGCATTTAAATAATACAGAGAAGATAACCCCAGTACTCTTTTGGACATTTAATCATAATAAACAATTTATACATAAAAATCTAGATTTTATGGCTTCAGAAGAAAATTTTCTAAGCACATATCATTGCTGCTTTGTTTAAAATGACAGCCAGCAAGCAAAAAAATACAAGTTCCAAGTGACTAGTTTTATGAGAAACAAACTTGGAGATCTGACTGCTATCAGTGTAATGGTGAATGCCATTGCAACAGCCTCAGGTGGCACTGCCTATAAGCAGGGCTAGACAAGATGAAAACAAAATGTCTTAAAATATCATCTTCCAGCCATTTCTGTTCTTGACTAGGGACTGATTCTGTTTGAAATACACCCCTTGCAGAGTCTGCCTGTGAAGACTGTTCCAATCACTAACAGATGCACTTTTCCATACACATTTTTCCAGTCTAGTTTTTCCCCTGTTTTGTTTTTGGGTTTGGCTTTTTTTTTTTTCTTCGTTTTTTTTTGTTTGTTTTTTGGGGTTTTTTGGGGTTTTTTTTTATTTTTTGGGTTTTTTGGGGTTTTGTTTTGGGTTTTTTTTTTTGGGGGGGGGTTAGTTTTTTCGTTGTTTTGGTTTTTTGGGTTTGTTTTTTTTGTTACTTCAAGGGTCTAGTAATCTGCCAGAGAAAATAACAACAGAAGCTCTGCAAGATGGAGAATAGAGAACTAGTGAAAAAGACGCACAGAGAGCTACTGCTTGTAGTAGAAGTAGGTAAAGGAAAGATTTTGTTTTGGTGAAAACAGCAGTCAAGTGTGCCCTACTTATCATTCTGTCACCTTTTCTCTGTGAGTCACGAGTTGTTTTCTTTCTGGAGCTTTACTTCATTTACCTCAACAGTAAGAACAGGCAGGAAGCCTAGGATAGTTTGACTCACAGAGCAATGAGATAATTTCATGCAAGGGTTGTCAGTGGGCACCAAGGAAACCACTCCCCACTGCAGTTACCTTACCAAGTCAAGTTTTTGGAAAAAAATCACCACTCTACCCTACCAGGAGCTGTCTCTATAGGGACAAGTAGTCAAGAATTGGACCTCATTGTGGCTTGTTTTCCTGAACCTAAGTCCCAGAAATCAGTTTATTATTATCTCCAACTCATTCTTTCAAAGTTTATACATTCCCTAAGCATACATACTTTCAACATACTTTGTTCATTTTCAAGTCATTGAACTTTTACAAGACTAATACAATAGTATGAGGAAAAGCACCAAAAGGGTTGGTTTAGTATGACAAACCACCTGGACTTGATACAGAACAAGATGTTCTTACTACTACAGGCCATTTAAAGGCATATATTTACAAGCCCAGTGTCTGATACACTTTTTTGCTCGATACACCTTTATGACACATATGATGACTTCCACAATGAGCAGTCAGGGTGAGCTGTTGAGATAGTGAATGCAGCATTCATTGCTCAGAGTTATTAAAACAAAATGTCTAAAGGCAGATGAAGTGACAGTGACCTGAAGTAACAGGAAGCTGGCCTCGTTTGTAAATCTGGCAGGGGCTGAGTGTGATGGTGATGGAAGCTTGTGAGCTGCATCCAAAGCCATGAAATATAGCCTTGCCCCTGAATAAACTGGAAGACATATTTCAGTCTACGGCAAGTCAGAGTTCAAGAATCAGTGGCCTTCAGAACCTCTGTTCAGACTTTGTTCAGATCCAAATACAGAAGCTATGGAGTGATCTTTTTACTCTACTGTTTACTGTCTGGAGGAGAGTGCTTGAGAATCCAAACTTTGGCAAGTCTTTTTTCTTTGCCTTAGAATTTGCAAAGTTTTGTGATATCTGTTCTGCAAAATGTCTAGTGAAAAATGAAAGACAATCACAAGGAAAGCAAAGAAACCCTTGAAGTAAAACCGGAGGCATAGAAGAAAGCATTTACTTGAATCTGGTAATTTGATTATTCCATCAAAGAAGCAAAAAGAAAATGAGTGCTCTGAATGGAAAAAATACATGCCCTGTTGCTTTATGGGGCACAAGCATTTTGGAGATTCACAGATATCTGCATCCAGTTCAGATCCAATGGCAGCAGTAATGGGGATGAGTCTCCTTTTTCCCAGCAACTGCTATCTGTTTCCTTAGTGGAGAACGATCTTCTGGAAGGATCACCAGGGGAGACAGTATGCAATACAGGCCTGGTCTGTAAAATCCCTTGGGTGTGGACAGTCAGGACATGGCAGAGACTTGTATAGTTGAGTCCTGAAGCTTGTAGTTTATTTTAGGGCGTGGGTAAGGGAGCTCTGCTAAGAGCTGCCAGATGCAGCTCAGAGCAGACTCAGAGGAGCAACAGGACAAAGAGGTAAAGCATGGGGAGAGGTACAGGGACAGGGACAAGGGTACAATCTAGGAGGGTTCAAGAATTAAGAGAGTCAAAGAATTAAGAGCCTTAAGAGTTAAGGAGTAAGAGTTAAGTGTTCAGAGGCAGGAGAGCATGAGTTAGGAGTTAAGAGAGTTAAGAGAGTAAGAGCGTAAGAGAGTAAGAGACTAAGAGCTAGGACAGTTAGAGGTAAAAGAGTAAGACAGTTAGTTAAGAGAGCGTGAGGTAAAAGAGTAAGAGCCAGATAGTAAGAGAGCAAGCTCTCTTTTACAATAGCTTATATAACTTTCTATACACTGGATATTTTGTTCCTTCACCAATCAATCTTTGTAAGTATACTCATGCAGTAACATTTGCGTGCAACCTATTAGGAATCACTATATTACCATGTATTTTGCTATCTAGATCTAATCTGGACCCTTCCTGTTAAGACAGAGGGGAAAGGGTCCTAGCATTGTTCTATTAGAGGGAAGAATGTGTTATGGCTTGCCAGAGCAGTTTCTTTGGATTATTCAAACAGCACTTTCATTTGGATTTCCTCCCTAGCCTCCCTGGCTAGGCAGTCATATCCATAATTCCTTTCTGTTTCTCCTTTCCCAACATACTCATGTTCCTATAAGTAACATGATTTCCATATTAAAATCTGTGTTTTAGGAAGCTTGATGGCAAAAAGTGCTAAAAGACAAATACAGTCCAACTGGCAGATTGAGTCAAAAGATCGCCACTAAAATTAATAATTCTAATTGAACCATTATGTCAACTTCTGGGTGCCTTCAGACATCTCATGAACATCACAAATATGTGGAGCCATGATATGCTGAGGCCAATCCAGATGCTGGCTCTCCCCTAGAAGGATACTTCATCCATCTGTCAACCACTTTGCTTTCTTCCCTGCCAGTTTTCAGCCAGAGCAGCCAGCAGAGATGGCTCAGCCTGGCCGTGCAGCAGCTGGGTACCAGGAACCTGAGAGAGGACACATAACCTGGACAAGAGAGGAGGAGAGCTGGACTCTTTCTTCATCAGTGGCTCACAGTGTTAATTGGTAGTGAAACTTCACCCCAAAAATACCTGTTATAAAGTGATATGGGGAGCTGATGAGTCTGTACTTGGAAACAGAAGATGCTTAACGGGGCTGAGCTGTTGCTCACAGCAGTGGTGTTCATGCCAAGGTCTTCTAAAATTGCAAGTGATCCTTGGTTTTCTTCTGAATTAGAAGATTGCTAAGTACCTTAGTTAGAAAATCTTTTTTACTTTGGTGGGTCTGCCCTGGATCTCCAGTCTTTTTAGGATAGTCCATAGGGACTTTAGAGTTCAAGCTCAGTTCTATCATGCCCTGATTATTCACTATGGAGGGACAGTGGCAGTAGCAAATGGAAGAGATTTCATTGTCCTTCCAACTTCACTGCTTAAGTCCTATGGGCGTTTGTGCTGATAGACAACAACTGGGCAGCAAATGGGTTATGTAACACCACAGAACAACAAAAAAAGAAAGGACACTGTCACCCTGCTACATAAGGAGTATTTTTAATCTTGTCTCTTGGCTCCTATATCTCTGTTTAGAGGGGAGGACAGGAATTTCTTCA
>VWZN01002344.1:612710-683671 GCA_013396955.1 Regulus satrapa | reverse complement strand
AAAAAAAAAAGTAATAATTTTTGTGATATGTGAGAAGATATGGAATTACATGCAATTTCTGTTTGATTGTGTTTTGATGTAGAGCCCCCAGGCTCAGCCTTCTACTTGCAATCTTTCTTAACAGTCACCTGAAAATTATAAAAGCATTGAACCCAGCCACTTTTGAGCCACCAATGCTAATGTGGTGATTCAGGTTTTCCTTTGAAAATGCTGAAAGAAGATCATACTCCAGCAGGAGAAAGATGAGACTCAGTATTTTTCCTGTGGGTCTTCACAGGACTCATGTATTTGTTTCTGTATTGGTAGTGATTCATATCACAAATGCCTTTGTCCATTTCTCTCTTTCTGCTACAATAGCCCAAGTAATTAACTAAGTGAAGAGGCTGTCAATTAAACATTGATACTAATCTTGGCATAAAAGCTTCTTTAAGAAACACTGAGTTGGAACATATTTTACAGTGACACCACTGCCTTCATTCAGCTCACTTCTCAGACAATTAAGTGCTTCAAATGTTTGTGTGTCATCCAGGCAACATTAGTGGCACGAACGACCCCTGCTATAGATACAGTCCTGCAAAGAATGCCTGGAAATACAATGCCTATTATGACAGCAAGGCTGATTTTATCAACCAAGAGACATTATATAGTTAATTAATGCCAAGATCTTTAATGATAGGATTGTCAAGGACAATTAAGAAAATTATTATAAGTGTCCTTGGTAACAAGAATGCAATACTGATTTTAGCTTACTTTCACTAAGTGTGGCTTAAAGGTCAGTTTCTCTGAAGTGTGAATACTTAAGCATTCTTTGGATAGATGTCATTATACATTAATCTCAGGAGGAAAACACATTTTTCTAATGTAACTGTTCAGCACATGAAAATTAATGTGAAACTCTTGCTAAGAAATTAAGGTAAAATATTTCAATGAGGAACTTCTAGCCAGTGTCACATCCTCGGCAACAGCTCTGGGTCCATGTTCTGAGATCAAGTAAATGGAACAGCTTCCTCCTGCTTCAGTCCAGGTGGTCCAGAACCATAACCATGCAGTAAATAAATGGACAGACCTTCCTAAATGGGCCCTTTCATGCTCAGTAAACTGCTCCTGCTCTTCATCTGCCCAGTACTGGGTCCAGCTTTACTGTCACTCATGCACCACACTGAAGCTTAAAGGGCACTTGGCATAAAATCCCTCTGTGAACTGGATAAGCTCACAGAAGAAAAGTGATAGTGGTAGCATAGCTTGCATCCTGAATGTTGAAATTAAGAGGATTTCTGTTAGGACTGGAGAAAGGTGTACTGGAAGAGGGCATTTCAGACACTTACACTGACATCGTAAATGCAGGGCATTTTATGATTTAAGGTTTTAAGTGATTGCACATAAAATGGAAGTGGTTTTCTTACCACACCATTTGTTACATCTTAATTCAATACTTGGCCTCTCTCTGATGGCCAAAAATCACTGTCTCAAAATTAAAGAAAACACATTTGGCAAGGTGAAAATATTGTGATCTAATGTTCTTCTGTGTGGTGGGAACAGATTAAAGCAGAGACTGGCATACCTGAAATGTGAATCTTCAGAAAGCTTTTAATGGTTCCTAACAAAAAATCAGAAATCAGTTTAAAGTATGAGTTGTTTGAGGAATGAGTGACCAATAGATTCAAATCCTCAGATATGAAAGAAATAATTGCTTAGAAAATGTTTTCCTAGTTAAAAAAAGATATTAACATTTGATATATATTTCTAAATTACGACTATTACAAGAAAGGAAGGATAGAAAATCTTTCAGCTGTAAAAAGCAATATACAGTTTTTATTCAGATAAATTAAAGGAATATCTAAATTATCAGTAGCCACTTAATTAAAACTAAATCTAAGGTGTTAAAAATATATATAATGGATAAATCCATGACAGGAATTAGGCTAATATAGAAACAGATGTCATAATTATTAATGAGATTTAGCAAAAATTGAGATATTTAGGAAAGGCTGCTGTGCCACCTTTAAAACAATTTATTTTATAGTAGTTATAAATGCAAAAAATGAAAGCAAAACAATGAAACTCTACTCAAGAGTACCAAGAAATAATTATGTTTAAGATGACCAAGACTAAGACACTGCAAGCTGCAAATTATGGTTATAGGTAATCAGCATGTTTTCTGGCATGTTGGTCTTCTTAAACATAAAAAGCACTAATTTGGTCAATAAATGCAACTATTTTCTGGTAGTATAACTGAGATTTATCTCAGGCATCTGATACAGCCCCAAATGCCGAGCTGATTTTAAACCCCCAGTTCACTCCAAGCCAGGGACCCATTCTGTTTGACAGTGACTGATTTAATGGGTTGGGAAGCCTGACCACCACCATAATGCAAAACAGGAGTTAGCATATACAGCATGTGGCCTTGAAAGCTGCTGTGTAATCTTGCTCACTCAGCCCTGAGAAGGTACAGGAGGAATTTTTTTTGTTTGGGTTTTTGTTTGGTTTTTGGTTTTTGGTTTGGTTTGTTTTTTTTTGTTGTTTGTTTGTTTTTTTGTGGGTTTTTTTTTGTTGTTGTTGTTGTTTTGGTTTTTTGGTTTTTTAAAAAGAATTTTCCAGGGGAATCAAGATCTGGTCCTTTCTTTTAACAAAAAAACAAACAAAAAAAAAATTCTCACTGTGTAGAATATTTCAATTCTGCAATGTCATCAGAGCACAGAAAACATATTTTAGGTTATTTTGTAACTAATTATCTCTAGCTGAGACAATTGCTTTCTAGATGCAACATAAACCCACCAACATAAACACATCTACTGGGCATGGCTGTCATTTTCTAAGCTGCTGCCATCTGTGATGCTGTTCCTGCACCTCTTTGTTTTGGAGAGGTGAAGCCCAGTCATGCACTAGAATGGCAGATGAGAGCTCACCTCACTCCCCCCAGGCATTTACCAAACACACGGCCGCACTCACTCCCACAGCTGCATCCCACCACCAGAAGACTGCTGCTTTGCAGGAGGATGTGGAAAGCTGGAAACCACCAAAGAGCCCTGTACACAAGCTTGCCATATCACCCATTTGACAGCCTCCTTTCCCCTTTGCTTCCTTTCATTATCTCACAATACAGATTCACTTCATGGGTCTCTGTCAGGTTCTAAGCTGATATAAAAATATGGCTTACGTGAACCAAAGTCCTAGACCTGGGGGAAGAAACAGTACTAGGACACATTGAAAGTAAAAACTGGGAGTTTGATAAATTCCCATAAATGTTGATATTTATCCTTTACAGTTTCCTCTACTTCTCCTTTCTTTCTTTCCCATACCCAGCCATTATTTTCATTTGCTTCTGATCTTTCCACAGCTCATCCCCACACAGAATTCTCCAAAATCTACTTAGGGCTTTCTGTAAAAATGTTGATTCATGACCTAATTTTTAAGTTGCCAAATGTTTGTTTCACTGCATGTACTACCACAACTTTCATTGAGCATCCCTTTTGCAGCCCTATCATCAAGTGCATGACCAAGAAGAGACTCAGAGAGAAAATAAATAATATTGCAACTCACTGACTAGTGACAATCACCACCACAGGGACCAAATGCTCTGCTTCCACACTTGAGGATGTTTCTGAGTAAAGATGGGACTCAGTGAGTGAAAGGCTGAGCCTGGAAGCATAGCCACTTGCTGTCTTCCCACCAGAAGCTGCTGTGTATACTAGCAATTTCAGAGCCCACCCTTCAATTTACTGCCCACACTTGGAAAATTGAGAGGTTCGTTTGTCTGTGAGAGGTATAGAGAAATTTTGAAGCACCAGCAGTAGAAAAAATATTGCACCAATATTTTTTGCTACACCAAAATAAATCTGTTTGCAGGAAGGTGGGAGGAGAGTAGTGAATAAAAGCGAAAGTGCTGCATTTTTGCACAACACTTCATGTTTGGCATCAAAGCTATTTTTCCATGAAGGATATACTTATATAAGCAGCAGCTGCTACTCAGCAAGTCTGTTTTCCCTAACTACTTTCTAATTGCTTTATTATTAATTCATCACATTGCAGTTAAATGTCAAAGAAATTGCAGTTCTGATTGTCCATTCACACACGACAGTTTTATTCAGCAGGCTGCTTCCTGACAAACCAGTGGATTGCTTCTGCTGGCTCACAGACTCAAACACACAGCCTTTCTGATGCTGACAGATTCCATCTGCTCCCCTTTAATTAACATCTAATATGTAAACCATCTAATACATGTAGCACTGCATAACAAGGGATTAAGAAATAGAAGGTAGCTCTTCATCATAAAGCTGTGTCATCTTGTAGGATCTCATTACGAACAGTAAATGGTACCAAAATGTAATGGGAACTACACACTAGTAGAAACAGCACATGTGGGTGGTCTCACTGAAACAAGTAAAAACATATATGAACACAGAGACAAAATAAAGTGGAAGGTATAGCAGCTTTCATGGATGGATTCACATTGGTACTGCTCCAGCTCAGACATCAGCTGATTTAATGCTATTACAAGGAAGAATGGGATCTACTCATTTGTGTTCCCAATTATTGCTAGCTAGATAAGAAGCATTGTTTCTATAAGACTCTGATGCAATCCATTAAGCCCATTAAAAGTGCTAATTAGCTCATGTTCTACAAATGAAAGTGTCTGGGCAGCACTTTGTTGTCTAATAGCTTCCAGCAGGCAAAAGCTGGGGATGAAAATATACAAAGAATAGCTTCTAGGAAAGCCCTGCAACCAAATTAAGATGTCAAAAGTAAGGGAGATAAAATGCTCTTCTGCATAACAGCAGGTGATGAGCAGGCATGAAATTTATGTCACTGGGGGACAGGGCTTGCCACCATTCATGGCTGGCTAAGTTATGTGAAAGGTCAAGGCTGCTATGTTTTCATGATAACATCTAAGCAGAACACAAGCGTTTGGAGAGTCTCATCCACACATCTATCTAGTGAGTTACATTAAACTCATACAGAACAGCTGCAGTAAGGCTTGCAATGCTCAACACAGGGCAGAAAGATTAGACACCTCGATATTAAGACATGAAAGACCCTAATGGCAATAGGAGAAGGGGAACTGTGCTCACCAACCTGCAGCAATGACAGAACCATTATCTGAAACCTCTAGAAACTGAAAGAGGGGGAAGGGATGAACCAAGGAGACAGTGTGAGATCAGTGCCTCCGGGCAGGTTTGGCCTTCAGTTTTCTATACCATGTGGGGTACAATCTTGTGGTACAGGTTCTTGAACTAATAATATTGTTTTAAATTGTTACAGTTGTTCGCCATTTGCTATTTGAATGGGTTTGGAAGGCCAGTCTTTGAAAGCATGCTCACATGAAACTGCTCTGTTCCTGAGCAGATCTCGGAGAGGAGAGAGGAAAGAACTGCTCACATGTTTTTATTTGCATTTCCCTATTTCCTGCTCCCAGTTTTTGGGGGCATGTAAACAAACACCTTGCTCCAACCTATACAAGACAGCACAGAAGCCCATCATTCACATCATCTTCAGTGGGGGCTGGTTAAAAGCCTGAGGTGAGGAAATAGGTTTGCATGGGATCTGTCCCACTTGGGACCGATGGTTCAGCCACTGAAGTGGGGAAAAAAAAAAGGGGATTGTGTTGGAGTCAGCACCAATACACATGAGACCACTTTAGCACTAGCCTCAGCTCTTTCTTTCTTAGAGCCTGGGTACCTGATAGCGTGCATAGTTAAGAATCAATGAAAATAAATACAGTTAATGAAGACTGCAGGCAGAGGATAATGAGGTGCCTCACAAGACACATGCCAATTTTACCAACTACCTCAAAGTGCAGAGATCCAAACTTACAGCTAAATGCCACTGGTCATATTTGCTTTGTCTTCTGTCCACTTGTCTCACCTTTTCTCTCTACACCACTGGTGTTTTTCAATGCTGGAAAGGTGTATTTTTTTGTCAGGTGATGCGGGTGATCTGTCTGTTTGTGCCTGCGATACTCATCCTGTCTTGTTCACTCTGGTTAATGGCCATGTTGACACTGTCACAAAGGCAGTGTCTGAACATTCCTTAATAAAGCACATCAATATTGTGACAAGGCACACGTTTCACTTGCCTGAACTATGTGCTTTTATCAGCCATTACACACTTGGGTGCTTATCTGTAATTTAGTACTGCCTTAAGAAAATACTTGAAGGGTAAGCAAAAATCAGTGCCCTAGTCCTGATCTATATTCAGTTCTTCCTGAAACAAGTGGGTTTTCTAGTTTTTTTGTTAATGTGCTAAACATAAATTGCTTTCCAATTCTGTTGTTCTCCCTGAATGTTTTTTTGAGAGAATAACCCTGTACTCATTTATTTTGCTGTGATTTGCTTCATAGCAGCTTTAACATCAGTCCTGGATTTCCTAACCCTTTTCTTTTTCCTTTTTTTCCTGCTACAGGCTAAATCCATTAGATAGATACACAGCCATTTAGAAGCCATTAAATCTTACTTTTGAGAAGAGGCTCTCTATTCTGATCAGAGGAGGAAGTCCTGTCACAACGATCCTGTCTTGAAGACTTCCACCGGCATCACGCTCCGCAGGAGAACACCCATCCTCCTCTCCACACCCCTGTGGCATCCAAAGACCCTGCTAAAGCAAGCACTGGTTATTTATCTCCCTGATTTCCATGTTTGCTCCCTTGGGAGTGGTCAGCTTGCAGCAAGCAAGCTGAAATCCAGATTTGCTACAGCAGAGCCTTGCTCCAAACAATATCCCAGCCTGGCACAGGGTAATTTCTGGGTTTGAAGCCATGCTCTTAAGGGGAGGAGCCTTTCACTTGCACTGGCTAATGCATGATAATGCATCAGTAAGGCAGGGGAGCAAAAGTCACAGGAAGGTTTTCATAATGATGAAATAAATTAATTAGAACGATAACATAGACTAGGAAGTCCTGACAGACATGTTTGGGAGCATCGATCCATAGGTTATGGAGCCCTCGCTGATCAGCTGTGCACTCATGACTGCAGCCAGAGGAACCCCTCTGTGAGAGTCCCAGAGGCTGGGGGAAAGGAAGGAAAAGAGTTAGAAACCAACACCTGCAGTACGGGTAGAGTCTGGAGGAGATGGCCAACCCAACCTCACCATCAGAAGCAGAGGAGGAACAGGAGTTTAAGTGGATAATCCTATGATCAGCAGAAGCCATGCAGAGAGGTTTTCTGTGCTGCCTTGCATGGATTTTCTTCTCCCTCATAATCGGGTTGATTTAATGCTCAAATTGCAGCATTTGCCTTTAGGGGAAGTACTAATGTTGGTGTGATTACTTCATTTATCTGGTAGCTTTCTCAAGATTTAGGAGTGAAGTTAATTGGAGCTTTCTTAAGACAGGAGTCCAATATCATGGCAGCCTCTATTCTTCATTCAGATGTTTTTGTAATGGACAGTAGCATGCAAAGAGCCACATACACTGAATAGGCAGAGTTTGCTTACAGAAATCCTACTTTTTAGCAAAACAGGTGGCACTTGAAATCTAGCAAGTTTCATGAAAGGCTGGAATTTAGCTTTGGAAAAAGGTCTCACTCAACCCTACATTTTGACTACTTAACTACTTATTTTCATATTGATTTAGCCTTTTTTTTTTCTTTTTTTAAAATCAAGCTTGTACCTTGAGGCAATGGAACTCAGTTGTATACCTCGGCAATATTATGCCAGTGGAAAGGAAAATGCTGTGGTCGTATGTCAAAGAACTTTTACAAATTATTAAACCAAATTAAGAGAACTTTTCCATGTTATTAATAGTTTTGGATTTTTCTTGTGTTTTAAAAAAAAAAGATTGAAGCTTTGCATTTGAGCAAAGAGTACAAGCAAGTTGAACTTGCACAGAACAAATAGCAGAGAAGTTGTCAGACCCTGTGTTTCAGACAGGATCACCATTGAATTTCAGGCATTTCTGTCTTATTTGATCACCACTAACTGCAGCCTGGAATGCTGACACGATGTGTAGTGAAAGCAAAGAGAGTAAATTGGGCATGATAGAGATTTCTTGATGCAGGAAGGAGGTAACATAAGCTGAACACAGCTCAAGTTGCACTGTGAGAAAAGAATGAATGAGCAAACCAGGTCTCTGTCACAGACAGCAAAAGGATACAAAAATATTTAAGGGAAAAGTGTAATGAAATATCTCTTTTTACCTACTAAATGGATCTTCTGAAATACAAGGAGAATGGATATAATTTTAAAAACATATTATGTATAAGTTAAAATAGGAAATTAAACAATTATGATATTGAATTTAGTGAGAAAAATCTTATGATTACATGCCAATGTCTTTTTATTTCTGAAAGGTTTTGTGAATTCAACTTCTATCAGCTCTCAGGAACAATTCTATTCAGAACTTCAGACAGGGATCTTCAAATGCAGCTGTCAGTTTGCTGAGAGCCTAACACATCCAGTGAATAGGAGTTCAGGGTACAGGCAATTAAATGCCTAAACCTTGCTGGCCTAAAGTTTCTGCAAGGTATTTCAATATGGATAAAGCTTCTTGAAGCTCTGTCCTCAGGTTTATGGTATTATTGGTTGCTGAGGTTTGATCAAAATTCTTAAAAGCATGCTTCTCAAAACACATTATCTTTTTACAAGGGTGTGTAGTGATAGGACAAGGGCAAATGGCTTCAATCTGAAAGAGGTAGATTTAGATTAGGTATTAGAAAGAAATCCTTCATTGTGAGGATGGTACGGGACAAGAACATAATGCTCACAAAGTTTGTGGCTTCCTCTTCCCTGTCAGTGTTCAAGGCCAGGCTGGACAGGTCTTTGAGCAGCCCAGACTGGTGCAAGGTGTCCCTGCCCAGGGCAGAAGTTGGAATTAAAAACAATCCTTGAGGTCCCTTCCAATCAAAACCATTCTATGATGATTCTATGTACCTTGCACCTCCTCAGTGTACCCTGTTAGGGAGGTAAAAAGGAACTTGGAATGGGCCCTGGTAACAATCAGCTGCTGCTCCTGCATGTCCCAGCAGACCAGCCCTTCTCCCAGCTCATCTTGCCTTAGGAAATGTCTCCCCACTCTTACACGCTGGTGATACAGCCATCCTACCACACCGAGGCTATACAAGGGATGGATGGTCCTATCCCATGGATGCAGGTTATTGGTGCAGGGAGCCTTGGGGTTCAGCACACCCTGAAATCTCTATGGACCCCAGGAGAAGCTCCGTGGGGGCACTTTAGGCTACTGTGAGACACAGGAAGCCTCAGACACCAGGGGGAAAGGGACAACAAGAAGCAGACTGGCATTTCTCCCAATTTTCTGTGACCATGATTCTGTTTCTAAACCCAAAACACCGAACCTTCTTCTCAGAAAAAAAATCTGTGGGATCTTACTCTCCACAGGAATTTTATTATTAACCCAGTTTTGCAATTATGTTCACCTTTACTGAAACCAAGGGACTTGGAGAAAAAGACTATTTTTATTGTATGCTGGTAAGCATTTGTTGCCTTTGAAAATAATCCTTCTTTTAAGAGAGTGTAAAACTCCTTAGGCTGACCAAGACCACCTTCGCAAGCAGCCAGTTCAGAATTACCCTGACTTAAAAACATAAGTAAATACTGACCAGATTTACAAATCATTCTTTAGTCCCACACACTCTCTTCAGAGCAAAAAATACTGTTTAGCTGCTCTGAGATTGACAGCCTTGCTCAGATATTCATCACCATGTGAAGAACACTCCAGAGAAGACTGCCATCACAGTCTGTAATGTATCTCTCAGAGCTGTTATATTATAGACTCCACAGGGTTTGTTGTATCTAGCTACACTATTCTACAAAAAAAGCCTCTCCTTTTTGTTACATGTCACCTCGTTTTACCTTCATAAAGAAATGTTTAGGTTTCTATCCTTTTAGATGGGACTGCATAATGTCACTTTTTATTTGTGAGCATATATTTTGAATTTCAACACAAGGACAGACCCAATGAACAGCTCTATTATACTTAAGAAATTGAGTTTCTATTCAAAAAGAGCTGAGTAGTGCCTGTTAGAGGGTTTCCCAAACAAAAACCACTGAATACCTCCAAATGAGGCTGACTATATCAAAACACTAAAACATGAATAGGATTTCTTCTCAAAGGAAAGACTGAATCAAAGTACAACTATAGTGATACATCTTCTAATACAGCTATTTACAGTCTCAGAAGTACATTTACCTTGGCTTAGAATCACTCTGATTTCTGCTACAGTATTTTGGTCATAAATATGTGCCTTATTTTACTGAGGATGGGCTTCTGAGAACTGCGTAAAGGGCACATTTACACAGTAAATCTCCTGAATAGAATGTGATTTTATTAGCCATAAAATATAATATTTGCAATTTTTCGTACTTAAAGTATCTTAACTGCGGGTCATATTTTTGTCTACTATTACTTCCAAAAAATATGAACGTGAACAAAAGTAACTGCAACAAATCCTGGATAATATTTTTTCAAGAATTATTCAGGAAAAGAAGACTTAATTTTCTGGTTCAGTGACAAAAACAGTCTTGAATTTCTAATCTTAACCAGAAAAATGGAAATTAAAGGGGAGACAGTATTTCACTTTTTATAGAAGCACGTGCAATCTTATCAAATTGTATACCAGGTAAAAAACCACAGCCTTAGGAGAAATTTTCAAAGATGGAAATTTGTCAGGGATGCAAGCACATGTTCCAAGAAATACATATACTTATCTTTTTTCTCAATGAGAGTTTTATAATTTTCAAGGGTTATGCAAGATATTACCATTGATCTGTTAGTGCTTGATGTCTCTTGTGCTTAGTTTGAAGTATAAGGCAATGTACAGACTAATGGACAGCCTGGCTCAGCAGTTGTAGCAAACCTTTATTGAGAATGAGGAATGTGAAGCACAGGCATTGCTAATTCAGCTCTGTGATGCACAAGAGTCTCCTGATACCCTAAAAAATATGTGATCCTTTCTCTCTGGATCCCGCTGGATATGCTACAGGGTGCATCTGGAGTACAGTGTTCATTTTTGTCCTCCTCAATACAAGAGAGATGTAGAACTCCTGGAGCAAGTTCAACACAGGGCTACAAAGTGATTAAGGGACTGGAGCATCTCTTGCATGAGGAAAGGCTGAGGGAGCTGGGCTTGTTCAACCTCAAGAAGAGACAGTTGAGAGGGGACCTCATCAACGTCTATCAGAGTCTGAAGGGGGGGTGTCAAGACCATGGAGCCAGGTTCTGCTAGGTGGTGCCAAGCAAGAGGAGAGGTGATGGGCAGAAACTGATGAACAGAAAATTCCACATGAACCTGAGTCAGAACTCCATGATTGCACAGTGACAGAGCATTATTGCAGTGACAGCAACAGGTTAGGGTAAGGGTTAGGGTTATGATAAGGTCTATAAAAACTGCAAAGTCCAGAGCTCCAAGCATACTGCAGCAACCAAAGGCATGCCAAGGGGAACACAGGGCTAGGCTTAGGCTTAAGGCTAGGTCTATGTGTCAGGATTGGGCTAGGGTTATGCCTACTCTTAAGGTAGGGCTAGGGTTAGGCTTAGGGTTAAGATTAGGATTCAGAAAACTGCAAAGCTCAGACCTCTTAGCACAATTCAGCTACCAAAGGCAAGCCAAAGGGAACTTAGGTACTAGAGTCAGTCTTTGAATTTTGGTTACGGTTAAGTTTTGGGCTAGGGTTAGGCCTATGTATAGGGTTCAGGCTAGGGTCAGACCTATGGTTAGGGTTTATGCCAGTGTTATGGTTAGGGTTAAGTTTCAGAGAACTGCAAAGCCCAGAGCTACAAGCACAGTGCAGCAACCAAATGCATGTCAGGGGAACACAGGGCTAGGGTTAGGCTTTGGTTTGGCCTACGATAATTGTTTGGGTTAGGATTAGGTTATGTTGTTAGGGTTAGGGTTACAGTTAGGTTTCTAAAAACTGCAAACCCCAGAGTTCCATGGATACTGCAGCTGCATAATATCTTCCAAGGAGAACACAAGGTTTAGATTTGGGGTTAGGGTTATGGTTCGGGGTTCAGGTGTTATGGAAATGTTATTGTAAAAGAGTTTTCTGTGACAGAATCACACTTTCCCTCCAATGACAGAGCTGAAAATGGCTGGAGAAACAGTAAGCACTCTTCTACTGTGTGTGGAATTTAGTGTGTGCTAGAAATCCAGGAATCAGTGATTGTGGATGCAGATGTCGAAACCTAAGTCACTCCTGGCCTTGTAACTCTCATAATTACTGGAGCGGTTCGAGGTTTCTGTCTAAGCCAAATCTTTTTTTTCTCCTCTTAGAATTTGTAGTGAAATGTCCTGATCTTAGGAGGTGTGAAGTGTGTTTTGTAAACCAGCATTTTTCTGAAAGCCCTCAACCCCACCTCAAATCTGAATGGAGAACAGGCTGCTTTAAGATTTTTTCCAAAGCTTGGATTAGGTAAAGAAATAGTAATTTCCTCTCTGGATTTCCTCTCCTTTTTTTCCTAAGGCCAGGTTCTATTAGCACATATTCACCGACTTTCCTCTGCAACAAAATGTTTACTTGTTTGTGACCTTTGCTTCATTTTCAGACTGGAATAATTCAGCTGGAAGAGGCCAACAAGGATTACCTAGTCCAACATCCATTTTAAATTTTTGCCTTGACTTGGGTCTGAAGTGAGGCGGCTGCAGTCACGATGCAGAGAAGTGACCACTCTACAGCCACAGCTGCCTGGTATCGGGTGCGAACGCCACGCATGGACCTTGAAAGCTTGCCTTATTCTGATGCTATGGGTAGTGGTGACTTAGCACTTGATTTGGGTAGGAGAATTAAAAACGCTAAGTAAAATAATGACTCCAAATGTTACACATTTGTTCAACCCCTTGAATAGCTGTTCACACTCCTACTTTTACTATAAATTGGTACTTCGTGGCTTCTTTGTATAAGACAGCGAGCTAGTCTAGCAGGATGACCTAGTTATTTTTAAAGCCCTCTTATGTCAATACTCTCTGTCCTGTGACCATGTTGGCCACCATTATTTCGGGGTGAGGTCAGTCTTTTTCTTTGCTTGGGCCCCCTGCCAGTTTCTCAACACCTGCCTTGAAAGTGACAGCTCTATGGGTGTCCTCATAAATTAAAAATCATGTGCCTCTGCCCTAATGCCTTGGGACAGGCACAAAGTTAGAAACTGTCCTGTAACCCAAGCCCTGGGGCTGCTGCACGGGACAGCTGAGCAGCAAGCAGCGAGCCCCAGCAGCGGGGGGCCAGCTCCACTGCAGACCTTGGGCAGCGCCCAGCCTGGTGCCAGCAGGCATGTGGCTGTGCCAGTGAGAGCCTGGGATGCCCCCCAGGCAGTGATCTGCCCCCGTGGGAAAGGTGGAGAAACCAATGGGCTAACAAGGGGCTGCTCCTGCTTCTGTGCAGCACCTTTGCCTTTGTGTGCTCAGGATGAGCTGAGCTGAGCTGGCAGAGACAAGAGGGGGAGTGAGGAGTGGGGAGCAGGCTCTCTGCAATGAACGGGCAATACTGTGCACAGTTGTCACTATCCTTTCCCATCTCACAGCTCCCCTGTTACTGCTCTGGCCCATAATTGACCACAGCACTAATTGAGTCGCAGGTTTTCCTCATTCCAGTGTGCACTGTAGACACTCAGACAGCATACATTTTCTCCATAGCCTGACAGAGTCCTAAAGCTTCAATTCAGCAAAGAACTTAGGCGTCCTCCTTTCCCCCAAACCTGGCTTCTCAGCCTACACCTCTCACCACCCCCACCATGAGGGTTACATTCACCTGTAGGGAAAGTCTCAGACAAATCAGAGAAGTTGCAACACCTCGCTGCTCTAATTTGTCTGCTCCTACCCTCAGGTGTGTGTTGTGACCCATTTCAGGATCCATGCCTGGTAGTGCCCAAGGTTTGGGGAGCTGCACCTGCAGTATCACAGCACCACACTCATCTCTCAGCTCCATAACTGCAGGTGCTGGACACAAGAGTTAATGTGACCCCTGGGATGGAGTGAGGTCCTGGCATGATAGCTCCCAGCATAAAAAGCAATAAAAGCAATGAATGGAGCTGAAGCTGGTCAGGTATCCTTTTCAAGCCACCTGGATGCTGCCTCCAGAGGCACAAGCAAAATCTGTTACCCTGCTGGCATGGGATTCTTAGCTGGATGAGTAAATTATAGCAAAATNTTTTTTTTTTTTTTAATAATCCATGACTTGTGTCTTAACAGATACTGCTTTTTCTCTTTCTTCTAGTCTTCTGGTGGGCATTTTATAAGTTCTTTTTAACAACCAGGTATCGTATGGTTGTTGGTCTTGCCCATTCATTAGTAAAAGGCTGCAGATGGGTGCTGCTCACTGTTTCTGCAATACAAACTGAACACTTAAATTGTAAGATCCCAGTCCCACTTAATGCTTTCTGTACTCTTTCTCATAATAAATGCATAAGCATACACTGGAGTGCTACTGGTATCCTGTATTTTGGCAAGTCTCTCAGTGTGTGTGTTCATTGCACTCCTCTCAAGTTTTCTTTAAGTCCTTTTCCTCTCCCAGCCCCATTGGAAACTGACAGTATTGAGGACTCAATGTCCCTTTCTTCAGCTGTTAGCAGCAACAGCAGCACGGTAATACCACAGGCACGGATGCTTTGAGACCCTCCACTTTAAAACCATCTGTCATCCACACCTGCATCTGGTGACATTTTATAGGTAGACAGGACAATCCAGATGAAGTTGTCTCTGGGGAAGGCTGCTCTGCTGCTGGCAGAGTGAGGGGCCAACTCCTGTATCTGTGCCATCCCCTTCCCAGTTGGCCCACCCGGTAGAGAGGTGGGCATTGCACCGAGTGGGGAACGCACCTCTTTTCCTACGGGTCTGGTGCTGACAGCGGGTCCTGGCCCCTGGCCAGGGTGCCTGGAGCCTGGGAGGAGGCTTTCAGAGGTCTGAGAGGCATCTGCTGGCCCAACAGCTGCTCCCAGCAGGCAGACAGGGGACTGGGCCAGCACAGCCTGCTGGCCAGTGGAGCATGGTCTCATGGTGGGGAGAGGAAATTGTAGGGCTACAGGAGAGATCAGTTGGGGCTGAGACATGATGATACTAGGGAAAAGAAATGGGAAAAATCCCACTAGCAATTAGAATAAATAAAGATAACACTTTAGCGCAGGACATAAATTTATCTTGTCATGTCAGTTTTGCTTTCTTCTTGTCTTTTGCTAATCGAAAGCACCCCCAAAACCAGTACTGTCAATAAACTTTAGAAAAATATCGCCTCACATATTTTCAAATCTTGGGGCAATGAAGCCATTGCCAAGGTGATAATCTATTTGTCACCGGTCAGTGATGCTAACAAATATTTTAAACCAAAGCAAGGCATCACCCCAGTGACAGAAGAGCAACAAGAGCTCCCCATGCCTTTTCTGGACTAAACTTGTGGGTATATCAGCAAATGTTGGTCTCAGATTGCCTTGGGGAAAATAAGGCAGTCCTAGTTACACTGATCTATTAGCACCTATAGCTGCCTTTGTCAGATTAGCAGTAATATGGGAATGAGGAACCATCCACTGGAGTAAATATTTCAAGGAAAAAAATGTTATAGTAGTTGTTGAAGAAGGTAGAGATTATGGTATTCTTGCAGGTGAGATCACACAATTGAGACAAAGCATGGGACTCAAGGAGTTAATACTTGAGCTTTTTGCCTTTAAGCAGAACTTTTGGACTGAGTCAGAATTGTTCTGAAATCAATGAAAAACAGAGCCTTTAAACTGTCAAAATCATGATGCTCTAGGATTGCAGTGGCCTCCTAAAGTCATTATTGCTTTGTCAAATTAGATCATGACATCAGGTGATGGCTAATTTTATTTTTGCTCTGTGACATGCCTACGCTTCCAGACACCTGTATATCCCTAAAGAAGTCGTTCAAACTTCAGAGTCTTTCTTTCCCTTCTCTGTATTTCCTTTTCTCATCAACTTCAACCTCCATTGACTGGGTATGAGGCCATTGAGCTTCAGTCCTCCAGGGTTATGGGGACATAAATAAAAGCAGTGGTGATGAAAACACAGAACTGTCCAGTATTAAGCAGCTCGGGATGTTGAATTAATTATACAGAAGAACATGGAATCCTGGTAAGTTGACTACACAAAACAATGATTTGTCTGCTAAAATCTTTCCTAGCTGTTCTTCGCTGGGAAAAGAGCATGGTTATGTTTGGATTTCTGCTGTTGGTAATGCAGTTAGGACTGAACACAAAACAAAAGAAAGCCTGCCTTTCTCCTGAAGGATTGATAATCCAAGGTCCTGAGACTGGCAACACACATAAACAGGTTTTATTTAATGAACATAAGTGGTAAAGACTTACTTGAGTGTCTATATCTACTTTTCAACTACAGCTACTCTGTCAAGAAAGATTTTAACAGAGACTTTTTTTAAGAAATGTTCTACCTATCAGAGTAATTTTTCATTTTTTACTCATTTTCCTACCCACCAGGATTAGGTTACTGGATTTGATTTTTGTGGGACAGTTCCGTGTGACAGTAAAGTAGCCTAAGAACCAAAGAAAGCCCTGGTAGGATCTGGGATGCTGAACAGCAACATCATGGCCTTGCTTCATCTCATGAATAGCTTTCAGTACTTCCATGTTTAGCCCAAAATGCATTTAAGAATTCAACTTAGGCTGTAACTCCAGCAGGTAAACATTTTGTTTAATCAGGGTCTTACATATTTTCTTTGCTGCATTCCTCATGGGAAAACTTCTGAACTAAAATTTGCAAAATGTTAGAGTCACCTTCTAATTTCATTATATACTTAGGTTTTCATGAAGAAAAATTAAGTAGAAGGCAAACCAGTGTCACCAGATCAATTTCATAATGCCAAGACTTTTAAAAGCAAAAGTTACTAATTAGTTTTACACTGCTAAGAGAAGAGAAATAGTTTAGGTTGTAGGGATCCTTGCTCAGAAGAGAGGAAAACCACAAGAGCTGATTTCTGTGCCCACTTATGTACAGATGGGAGCCTATGTGGAAGAGAAATTATCATGGCTGTGCCCACAATGTGCCAGTGGGTGTCAATTAACCTCATATCCTGGTGGCTATGGATGATAAATCATTAATCTTCACAGCATTTTGTTTCTAGTGTTTTAATATATTTGAAGAGATGCACAACTATCACTGGCAACAAAGCATCTCCTGATCACTGACTTCCCATGAAAACTCTAGGTGTTTTCTATAACAATCCAAGAAACAGGACATGACTTCAGAATGTGCTTAAAAGTGCTTCTGCTTGTTGAATCAATGCACCCATCTTGCGGCATTCAGAGAGTTCGGTATTCAGGTTTTGCCAGAACTTAATGACAGAAACACCTCTCACTCCTATGAAAGCTGAAGGCCTGCTTTCAGTGCTGTAGAAACAAGTTCAGCACCTCTTGATGTCAATTTGATTATATGTGCATGGATCTACTTACCCTTAATACATGCAATGCCTTAATACTCTCCAGGGCCAAGAGAATTCAAAAAACGACACTTGCTGAAAGGTTTCCTTCCTCCAGCTTGTTCCTCTGAACTCAGCACCTCACTGGGAAGCATGACAGCAAGTTTTCTGTGCTAGCAATATTTCAGTAAGGCACAATGTACCAAGATGAACTGGAGGCTATCCAGGACTCCCTGTTCTTGATGTCTTCATCACAGGACAAATTTAATGCCTATTTGATTTCACATGTTGCATTTTGCCTGATTTGTGCGATGAGACGGTTGGCATATTCATTCACTGTTCTCACATATGTGTTGCCTAAATACTGTGCTGAGAATAGCAAAACATTTGCTATTGAGTTCTCCTACCCTTCTTCTGCCCTGGAAAACACTTGCTGTTGAAATGCACAACATCTTAGGGGTAATAATAAATAAAAGGAAGGATATCTCATTGATTTGCAGATTTCTGTTTGTGAGCTCTGCTAGAACGACTTCATCATTTTCAGTGGAATTAGTCTAGACTTCTCCAAAAGTTAATATTTTCACATTTGGCTAAGGAGAAACAAGAATATATTTTCTGTTCCACTCTTACAGCAGCTTCCAGACTGATATCTCCATGGAGGAGTAAGTACCCCAACAAAAGCAGGCTGCATGCTGTGTGCTCCAGCTGCACAGGGGCCATCAGGGCTCCATGTTGCAGGGTGCACTGATCTAGCTTCTCTCTCCTTTTGGAGGATCAGACTTTTTAAGTGCTTAATGGTAGTGAAGTTCTCCTGGTGACCAGGCTGGTATTGCCTTCCTTACACAGACTGTTAAAGTGCACCGACTATTATTCGCCTACTCAATTAATTGCCAAGGAGACAGAGGAAATATGTACCCATAGAACAAAATGAAGTCATTTTTATTTGCTGGCTAATCAAAATCCAATGGCTTTTGAAGACAGTGTGAAATGATCATTAATTAGGAGGGATACCTAAATCTGAAGTTCGAAGAACCTTGTAGAAACCAAGGAAACAAAGCCTGGAGGAAGAAATTGCTCACCCACTGGGAAAGGGTGGCTACACAGAAGCACACAAGGTCCATGACTTGTGGAGCAAGACCTGCCTAGCTGCATAAATTTTTCATGTTTTCTTGTTAGACTTTATCCCAGAAGGGAGATGGTCAATGATTTCTACCAACACAGGTCCTATTCCTCCTATGTTAGTTTCTTGTCCTGCCAGGGACTTGGGCATGATGTCTCTGAGTCTCTGGTGAACTGAGGGTAGCCACTGTCATGAACCAGGTAGGATCTACCTAGAAGGTACTTTAGGGTATGTANAAGAAAAATCTAGAAGTTTGAAGGTCTCCCAATAGGCAGTGTTCTTTGATTGCAATAGACCTTTGCTTTGTTTCCACTATATATGTATATATTAAAAAAAAAAAAAAAAAGCCAATATCAAAATTTGCTGTCAATTGTGTGCAGAGGAGTAGATTTAAGATTCACATATTGCTTTTGAAAAGGATGCATATACAAAATATTACACCTGAAAGTATTAGAAAGATATTCTGTAAATACATAGAGAAAAGAAAACATCTAATAATGCCAAAGCCATGGGCTCAATTTCCGTATAGGTTGTTCACTTACTAACTGGACTCAATGATCCTTGCAGGTCCCTTCCAACTCCAGAATATTGTCATTCTTGTCTGTTTTTCAAAATTTCCCTGAAATACTTTGTGAATAAAAACATGTATTCAGACCCAAGTCAGATTTGAACTGTGGCTTTGAGAAGAACTTGTGCCAGCGTTGTGCCCATTTATTAAAATAATTATACAGTAACCCCAGCCAGCTATATGGAAACCTGAGGATAAGAGAAGAGAACAAAACTAGAGAAACTTAGAAAATAAAAATAAAAAAAATTTCCCAGAGTCAAGGGGCTGGGCTATTTCTCTCCTGAGACATAAACACTTTAATATGCATAGATCTGACCCTAACCACTATCTTACAGATTAGCCTGAAAGATTGTGCTCTGGAAGGGCATGCAGAGAACTCCATGTGATAATTTCCTGGAATTCCTGGATTGAAACAGAGAAGAGCTGCATGTTGACATCTGTGAATTGATGTAACCTTTTGTTTGCAAGCTGGTCAGACTGTGATCAGCAAAGATCTGCCATCAAAAGCCTTAAAAATAGGATTCAATGAGTAAATTTGGGGAAAAAAAGTTTAAAAAAACAACCTGACTTAAGTTCTGCATATATTGAAGTGGTATTTACAGACTCCTTTACAGAAGGACTGCTTCCTGGTTAAATTTACTGTCTTATTTCTAAATGCTAAGTCATATTAAAATGTGTATACTGGTCAGAAATCTTCAAGAAAGCAGTATCTATGGTTCCAAGTACTACAAGCATATGAAAAAAAAAAAGAGTAATTTAAAAGATGTCATATTTGGCACTTTCTGCTTGCAAATGAGGAAAATTAGGAAATAGGAACATGATAAAAAATTTTAAATCTTATGACTTTGAAGAATGATATACTAACCTACCCTAAATTATCACTACTCTTCACGGAGAAAATTGGAACAGATCTTCAAGAATAAGTACTTCCTCTTAATTTATAAAATCTAGGTATTTTCATTGGGGTTACCCTTTGTAGTAAAAGTTATACATGGATGTTTGTGAATCAGGTCAGAAATGTTTAGAAAAAAAGTGGAATTTTCCCATGGGTTTGAATAAAGTCAGATTCAGCCTTTACTATGTCTTCTTTCCAGTACCATGCTATTTTCCTATGACAGTCACAAGCCCTAGCACCAACCTGCATCTGATGTAGTTCAGTATGAATAAAGGCAAAACGTTTATGGAAGAAAAACTACCTAGACCTGTTGTTTAACTATTTAGTTACTGAACAATTTAGACCTGAAAAACTATTTTCAGCCCTGTATGGGGATATTTTTGTGTCCTAGTACAGAAGTATTGAGCAAGCATGTGGCCAAAAGCTGAAGGCTGAAAGTTCATACAAAGCACAGTGAAATATATTACTATGTAAAAAAATCACTTCCTCTCAAATGACTCTCAAGATTTGTCTCTAAACACATTTGTGGACAGCTTTCCTAAGATTTATCAAGCCAAATTTCCAAGAATGGCGGTTCACCAGCTTTTCTGAACAAGTGTGTCAGTCCTTGTCATAAAAGATATTTTCCTCAAGTTCACCCACCAGTTCTGTTGCTACAACTTGTGACTGCTGCCTCTTGTCCTTTCACTTTTATCTCTGCCTCTATCGTCTCCAGAGCCCCCCCATAGATACACTGCTAGGAGACTGCTGTTAGATGCACCTTCTTGCTTTGTTTTCTCCAGGTCAGAATGACACATCTTCCTCACTTTTTGCTTTTTTCTTGGATGCTCCATACACCTAACTGTTCTGCTAACCTTTTGCTGGGTTATTTGCAGACTGACTGCACCCAATCACCCCCAGGCTGCTCTGCTCCTGGCTGGAGTTGAGGAACAACTCTGGCTACCAGGTCCTTCCCTAGGAGAGTCCAGGTCACCCTAGGAGAGTCCTCACTAGTCCTCACTGCTCCTGGTCCCAGAGGAGGTCCCTGACAATTCCATATGTACACTCACATGAGCAGAGGAGAAGGGAATAATTCCTTCCCTCAGGCCACTGCTTAAATTCCTGCTATCCATGACAATCACTGGTGTCCAGTGACTAATCCTCTGAGCCACTTCTCCAGCCTTCTTTTAGGAGGCAGCTCTAACTGCCCTTATAAAGCCTCCCTGGTAAAATGGTTGTCATAGTGGTGCCCACTTTCTGTCATTTCTGTACAATGGCAATTGCAAGGTATACTTAGGGACACAACACACTTTATGTGTCCTGTTTCTAATTACCAAGATGCTAAAAAGAATGTGTAAACTGCTTGATAATAACATGTGTGTTTATAACTGCCTGGAGCATTTATTAGAAGAGCATTTCTTTATTCTTTAGCCTGTCAATGTATACAGGGAGGATGGTTTTTCTGTTCCTTTTAAAAAGAAAAATGTTAGGCTTTGATTCTCTGTTTTCTTTTCATCTTCATCTAGCATAAAAAGCTTCAGGGAAAGAATACAAAAAGACAGAATAGCAAAGAAATCACAAAAGGAAGATATCAATAAGAGGCACCACTGACTATTCTCTAAGCAGTTTCCAAGCAACTTTTAATGGAAGGTTAGGCACAAGCAAGAAAGAGGGAGGAAAACCCAAGACATTATTTCATACAATAAAGTGACTGTGAATGCTGCCAGTTACAGAGGAAATAGATTGGCCAGCCTGAGCACTTATTTATGTTTTTCTGTGAATACAAATGAAAATCCTCTACAAAGAGTACTATCAAATTTGAGTGTGAGTGTTAATTCCAGCAATAGGTTTGTAATACTCCTCGGAGAGGCTTTCATCACTGAATATGTGATGTTGACTTTGTGGTAGTAATAATGATCCTGTTGGACTCCCTCAGCTCCTTCTCTCTAAAAATCTAGAATGCTTTTATAAATCAATTAATCACAGGTTACATTCGCAGCTCCAAGAAGATTTGACATGAGTTATGTGGACAGGGCAACTGAGGGATAGAGACAAGGAATGACTTTACCAAAATTACTGTAGTTGTCCACAGACTTCCTAACACCAACAATGGAATGGCCAGAGATGTGCCTCCAGTCAAGGAGAGAACCATATGTACAGACAAACCTTGCTCCCCAGCTCCGTGGGCTGGCTACCACAGTTACTGGTTGCAAGAGACAGAGATTGTACCTGAAGGGCATATTTCTGTATATATAATTCCTGTGTGATGTTTACTTCTTTCTTCATCCAGCATCTGGCAGCTTTAGGCTGTTGGCAGCTGAAATAGTCCTTTTGAACCTGAGTGCCATAACAGGCAGGCTGAATGCATCACTTTGGTCCCAAAATCATAGAGCACAAAGCATCCTTCTGTGCTCTGTGACTTGTTATCATGCTCAAGAAGCAAAACTCCATGTATCCATGCCAAGCAAAGCCATAGGAAGGGTTCCAGGGGTTGATTTGGAGGGCTGAAATTGAAAAGCCAAATTATTAGTTACATTGGAAATGCTGGCCTACTGAGTAGTAATAGCAAGTGCAAAACAAAACTTTTCTCTTTTAGATTCAGTCTTTGAGTAAAATGTTTAGCTGACAAGATGATAAAATGAAATAGTTTATCATTTTTTCATGATAAAAATGATCATGAAAATATTTTTTTTAATTTCATGAAAACTTTGCTTCTCATGGCTGGATGTTCTGGTGTCTGCACCAGGATGATAATACAGCCTGTCTCTTCATGTGGCACTTTTCCTTCCCCATCCAGCCTGTCTTCAGGTTAAAAGAAAAAAAGGAGGGGGGAAAAAAGGGTAAGTGAAAAAATAGTCTGAATTTTAACCAGAGAAAATATTTTTTCCAGGAGTTACTGATGATGAGGTTCTCACTCAGTATCCAATATGCTCAGGAGCCTGAACAAGAGAATGAAGAACCATTTACACTGGGAGTTTCTCAGCCTTGATGCTGAGTTTAATCTGACAGCCCCACGTAGTTATCTTGGATACCCCAAGGACATGCCAAATTCATGTACCACCTCCATCTGTTAGGTCATACCACTGTTAAATCAGAAATTTAATATTGTCAGGCTGCAAAGGCTTTTTGCTCTATGGGAATAAGGATCACACAGACACACACAAGAGTGAGGCTGCAAGGAATTGTTGCAGCTGAACATGAGACATTGAGAAGCACCTCACTGCACATACACATGTGTGCTTTCCACAGCTGAGGGGTGATGCTGAGGCCACTTTTCTTGCTCTAGGTCCTTCCTTGCCAGGCACAGCTGGTTCATAATCCAGTCCACTGGGACCCTAAAGTGGAAAAATGTCGCATTATGCTCTTGAAATACATGAGAGCTAGTGGCCAGATAGTCCAATGTTTAAAGACTGAGATTTGAGCACAAGCTTACAACTGTGATGCCTGTACTACATTTTGTTTGGAGAAATTGATTACAGATATTAAAGGGAACAGACTCACTTCTTAACATTATTTCAGCTACTGAAATCTGCTCAACTTTTACTTTCAGTTTCAGACATGTACATGAGAAGATTTTGCAGAGGGCACAAACTCAGAGAATTTATTCCACAGCATGAATGGGTTAGTTATAGTGCATTTTCCTTGTCCTAAAAATAGACTGAATGAAGGTTTGAAGGTCAGTTTTTGATAAACAAATCTGTTTCTGTGTTCTCAAAATGTGTTATGAATAAGACTGCTTTTTCAGATTATCAAGGGTAGCTTATGAACCAGGACACAGATGTCTGACAATATACACTTATGGAAGAAACTGTTACTGTTCAGAAGAAGCTTGTCTGAAAAATACACTCAGATGTATCTCAAAAAGTGCTGTGAAAATCTCAGTATTCTTATAACCCTTCTCCTATTAGACACGATTTAAAAAAAAAAAAAAAAAACAAAAAAACAAACCCAAAAAACCCCAAAAACATAGCCCATTTGAAATTGTATGCAAATCACATACACCCCAAGCTTCTTCCTTCAAAGAAGAACACCAATAAGAACTAATTACATCCATACTGAATGTGCTGAATTTGACCTGAAGCAGAGGACAGACTTTTTGCAAGACATGGTCTACGGTGGACATGGCAAATAATTATCAGGGATGCAATTACATCTTAGGGCTAGTGCAGCTGCTCTACAGAAAACTGAAACAAGACCTTGGACGGTGTGATTCGTGCTACATATAGACTGATACAGGGATCAACAGTTGAGTTTCCCTCTATTGTCTTCTTCAGCTGCTCTAGCCCAGCTTTCTGCTCCAGACCCACTTGGCTGAGGTCACCAGCCAGGCTGAAGCCAGGGAGGCAGCTGCCAAGTCTAGGTCAGAGGAGAGATGTGAGGAAGATTTCTACTGCAAAGTAGGTTGATATTGGTTTTGTCTGGGTCGCCCTGCTGTCCTCTGCTGAAGTGTGGTGCCCAGCTCTGAGTGTGTGGCTTATGCTGTGAGTAGTTGGCTGAGAAGTGCTTTGGCAGGGCAACAATGCATATCTGTCAGAGGTTTGTGGTGGGTGCTTCTTCTAAGACAAAAGGTTAATAGAATTCCAGTATCTTCCTTACAAAGCCTTTGTTTTCTTTGTTTGCTTTTAACTTAGCATTATGAAATCTTCTTCAGTCATGAGGGGAAGATAACATCTTGAAGCCCATGCAATTGCAATTATCTTAATTTAAACTTATATGAGTTATTTATCACACTTCAATCTTGGACTATATGAGACAGCATTCCTCATGTTTGCTCACTACACTTCTTCCTGCCTTTATTATCTAATTTCTTCTTTACTTTTAGATTTGGAAGGTTATTTTGAAAGTCACTTGAGATTTTTTTGAAGTAATGATCTACAGAGCAGCCAGCAGCTGGACTTCTTAATGGTGTGTGCATGTTCCTCAAAACTACTTGCTTGCCTGTTTCTGAAGCAAATTTAAAGTTCTCATCTCAGGCTCCATGAAAAATCTTTTGAGTATTTTAGAAACAATCTCAGCTGGAGCAGTTTCTTTTAAGCCAACAGAGCTAATGGTGCCTAATAAAACTCCTTGTAGCTAAGGAAAAAGCATGACTGGATGAAATCTCTAAGTGGAATTAACTACCAGAATGAATGAGTTTAAGCCCATTTTAAGTTGTTTTTGGAGCAACTGAAAACATTTTTAAAAACAAACTTCTTGCAAAAAACGAAGAGCAGAAATGACAGCAATAATTACAGGAAATTTGGGACTTCCAACTCATTCTCCATAACAGGCTTTAAAGAAAACATTACTGATGGGATGTGGTAAGGTAATATCATGGTTATAAAGACAAGGGACTAAGGAGGAGCTAAGAAATCCATCTTTCTAACTGTTGCTTTCAGGGCAGTGACATCTTAAACAATATTGTTCCCACCCAGACACTCCAAACCATGCACTGCTCGCCTATTTCCCCCTCCTGCTGCAGCAGGCTGGAGAGGAATATTGGAGACACAAACAGTTGAGATAAGATTGATTCACTGGAAACAGCAAATAAGAAGGAAAATGAGCACTAACAGTAGCAATCCTAATGACAGAGTGTAGAAGAAAAAAAAAAAAAAGTGAGTGATTCACATGTGATTGCTCACATCCCAAGAAAACCACCCCACGATAGCTGACTACTTCCTCTACCATGCTATGTGACTCTTTTCCAATCCCTTCAAAATGACAGGAGGTGTTGCAGAGTAATCTCTCTGTCCTGTCCATACCCCCTCCTGGCTACTGCCAAAAATGAACCCGGTCCTAGCCAGAACCAGGACAGATGGTCTTGAAGAGACACCATTCCTGTTTTCATCAGTGTTGCTCTAATGACCATTCCTTATCATGTCAAATTCCTTAAACAACACTTTGTTACAAAGTCCCCAACAATTCCCCATGTTTTCTGCTGCATTAAGTGCCTCAAACTCAGGGCCGTTCCTGTATATTTTTATCCTTTCTCAACAGATCTTAATCGCTCTCAAAGTATTAACTTCCTTTTCCATTTGTGCCTGGCTGCCATCACATGCCCTCTTTCAAGATGTTCTTGACCACAGCTTTCCACATTAGGGAAGCTTCTACATATCCCTGCTATTATCTTCCCTGGGACCCCTTATTAAGGTTCTTTCATTCTGTGATACCTACGACAGGAATAAAAGAGAAAAATGACGAATTTCTGGTATGCTGAGTCTGTAGATTGCTGTGTGAGTTAGCATTGCTGTATGCCCTCTCATGCCTGTATATTTTTCAAAATTTATGTTGATGCAACATCTGAGAGCAGCACCTTGGTTCAGATTTCTTACTTGGGGATTGGAAGGAGGTCACTGCTCCATTTTTATGGACTGCTCCATCTTTACTAGGTGAACAAGTTGCCAGTTTGTTGATCCATACAGTCCAAAATTAGACCAGAAGGCAATATGCAGTGATAAAATGCATCTGAACAGCTTATTCATGTTGCTAGACTCACATGTAGAAGCACTATCTGGAGTAATATCGTCAAAGAATTGTCATTTGAATTTGTTTGGGAGTTTCACAAACTAGGAAAAGCTTAAAAAAATTTCTGTAGTCAGAATTAAGCTAAGTAGAATAAAAGTTTTGGTAGGACTTTGAGGCTTGGCAGACTTGAATGCAGGCTGAAGAGACCCATTTATCTGCTCCAATGTTTGTTTTTATGAAGACATTTTGTATATAATGATGTGGTGATATGTTACCGTGGATGTAGCACTAAATATAGCGTGAGAATATGTGTGCTATTTGGAGAGATCATGCAAGGGTGTGTAGTGGGGGCTGCATTTGCTGTATGTGCAGTACCCTATTTATAACAGATGTATAGGATGGATTTAGTGTACTAGAAGTGAGCACATGAGCTGAAGACTTGTAAGGACATAGTGGTAGAGCTCAACAAACCAGGGTATCTAATGTGTCAAAAAGAATACTGAATTCATTAAATGCACTCAAATTTAGCTGCTTTTTGCTATACTAACAAAAAACATCTCTGGCTTTGTTTCGTTTTATGCCTAAACTTAGTAGTCAATAATAAACATGACCTTGATCTTGCTATTTTTGGTGAATGTGTTTCTGTGTACACCCAAGTCGAGTGGAATCAAGTAAATCCTCAGTGCATAAGTTGTGTTCATGTGGCAAATTACAAAATTATGTACAAGTACTGGTACATGCAACTAGGAGCCTTGGCCTCCAAGACTGGTCTCTGGTAGGAAAAGATGTTTTTCTCAAGACTACTTATCTCTTCCTTCATAATGCTTGAACACACTTTGCAACAGCTATGATAAATTTTCTTGACCTTGCAACTTCTGTCAACCACATTAGAGAAACTGAGCATCTGTGTTCTCACCTATGACTGAATAGTATTTTTTTTTTACCCCTGGCTTTTGCACAGGTTATACTGCTCTACTGCACTTTTCTTTGACATTATCTCTAGTACTAACATTTCTGAGGCATAAAATTCCTTCACAGATATTTTAAATTTGTCCATAGGTCATTGGTTTTGAACACTTAACCTGTTTGAAGTAGGCATATGACTTGCAGATTGATCGTGGAGACCAACAAAGGATGGGTTGAAGAGTTTCATTGGCCCATAGCAGTAAAAGTAAATGAATTGGTCGACTTGTCTCAAGTTTAAAATTCTGGGCTTACTTACAGAAAGCTAAAACATCTCAAAATCAGAAAATGAAAGACATACACAATTCTGACTTATTAATTTGTATGTGTTTCCAAAACAAATCATTACATGCTAATTGTGAACATAACTCGAGAAACTTTTAAAATTCTAATCAGCAACTATAAAGTTAAAACATTTCCAGAGATCCACTGTATGTGTTCCAATACAGAATTTTTTCTCTTATTTACATCATTCCTTCAAAAATCATGAGGATTTTTTTGCTCCCAGGAATAACAAAGACAACACATTACCCTCTGCCCTGTGCAAAGAAATCTCAGTCTGGCTTATTTTCCAAGGTCAGAAGCTTCTGGTTCTCTGATTCCTAAAGGAAGGAGTACAACGTGAAGCTGGTTGATATCTGTCTACCATCTTCTCCTGTTGCTCTGGTGGGAGAAATGCCTGTTTCCATCCTGCCCTTTAGGGTTTAACCCAAATTCCCTCAGCTGCAGAATGCAGCTGACACATCCGTTGCAGCAAGGTGGGTTTGATGCCTTTGGAAGCATATGGAGACTCTTGCACAGCACCCCTCTCTCCCCAGTTAATCTCACTGTGTAAGGTCTGTCATGAAAGGAGAACTCGATATTTAGGAGTCCTGGTCTGAGCTAAAGCGTCTTGCTGTGTCTGCTTTAAGCCTGACCCTGACTTAGGCACACTGCTTATAAGGTTTTTTGGTTTTTATCTCTCATTTGCATCACACAGGTGCTATTAATACAGGTGAACAGTCACTTAGCATGTGTTTAGAGATCCTTGTTGTGACAACCTTGTGCCCTTAGGGAAAAATCTGTGCAAGAATTCAGGAAAACTAAGGACTTTCCCTGAGTTCCTCATTGCCTGGCTCATGACTCCCTTTTACTGACTTCAGCATGAGAACATAGATCGGCTACAGCTGCCAGAGACTGTCAACATATAGTGACTGAAGGAAACCTATATGCTCATCCTCATTACAGTGATGTAGGGTGTTTTTAGCTGAAGGCTCATGACCTTTGAGAAAGTCATGCAGTGAAATGCAGACCATGGCATGGACTGTGAAAAGCATTCAGTCTCTGGCCCTATGGCTGCACCTCCACAGCTATCAGCACAGGAGCACTGCAACATCTCTTCCTGCATTAATAAAGAGGAACGCTTTGTTTGTTTTCACTGCTTGGGTCTTTTATACAACATTGCTTTATAGAAGAGAACAGCACTGTAGGCAATCTAGAGCCTATATTCTCTGCTTCTGATACAACTGCAGGTTTCCTGAAAGCAGAAGTTATGAGAGCCTAAGGACAGTATTTTCAAGAGAAGTCCATTCACAAATAGGGTTGATAAGGCTAGACTGTGTGTAAGAAGAACTGAACATACCTTTGGAATCCTGGGCCCAAATGCACCAAAAAAATTGTACCCAGGCTCACAGCACTTCTGAAAGTCCAGCATTCAGACCTCACAGGAAACTTGAGGCAAAGGTTGGAGTGGGACCCAGGGCTGGCTTCCAAGTTTCTCTGGCCCTAGATGAACATTCCTGTTTACTCAAGAGAGTATGCCATGTTAAACTCTAAGTGTAAAGGAAAATTTGGTCAGTGCAAAGTCACCAAGACTGTACTTTGGCAATGATGCTGGATTAAACACCAACTCTTCACATGAGATTTAATGACTGCCAGTAGTCAGGGTGAGGCCTGTTTGAAACTTTTTAAAAAATAATTTTATTTAGTCAAGCCAGAGCATTTTCATCAAGAAGATAGAGAACTTTTTGAACAAGAAATGTAAGCTAATTTTCTAATACAGGAAAAGGAACATACCTGTCTCTAATCCTTGGTCACATTGTCTTTCAGAAGACAGCATCCCCTTTAGAAACCATAAAAGTTTCTCACAACTCTTCTTTCCTGCAGAAGGTTTTGATTCTGGTCTATGGGGCACAGAGGCAGCCATGTACAAGCCAGGGATAGCCGGGAACAATGCCTGGAAGAGAGCATGAGGAGCCTTCTTACTGTTGGCTCAGCCTAACCAAACCCAGGCACAAGTCTGGTGAGAGCTGCTCCAAAATTGGACAACCTTGAACAGAAGGTTCAAGTAGATACTTGAACAGAAGTATTCCTGTGGCATTTTCAGAGTTTGAAAGGTTTTGTTTAGCTCTGATAATAGTCTCTGTATTAGAAAGAGTGAGGACAACTGTTTCTCAGTGTAATCCAGATAATGGGGTGATTGTCTGCAACTAGCTCTGTTCTCTTACCAGCACATGCTGGAGATCACTCAGCTTCTTGAAACTGGGCTTGCACAGGGATTTTCCCATTCTCCAGGGCATAGGTCTTCCCAAACTGCCACAGAATTAGTTTTTGGTTTATTGCATGGATAGGCCTCTTGAAATAACTGATTGTGAAGGAGGGGAGGTAACTCTCGTTTTTTTGGATTTTTTAAAAAATTATTAGTAGTAGATGATGTTTTGACCCCATTGACGTGGCATCTCCTGCAGCAGAGTAGAGCAGGACCTAAGTAATGATGGAACCCTGAATAGAAAACACTATTGTTTCAGTTTAAAAAAAAAAAAAGTATATTACAAGGGCTAATTGCGTGATTTAACATTTGAAAACTGCATTCCTTTTCTGCTTTGGAGACTAAAAGGGCCTATTATCATTTTATCATTTCCAGGCCAGATGTTTCAGTTTATTGAGCCTGTTTGATCCCTGCACCTGTCTAAGGCCAGCAGTTGCTGGATTAGTGGAAGGAGCTGAATTAAAAAATCTGGACAACTGTTACTGAACAAGTGAATGGTGTGAAAATGAACAGACTTTTGGTATAAAGGATTTACTGTTTGTGACACAAGGCAGTACACATCATTTATGGTGCAAAATGAGCATGTAGCCTTCTTTCTGCATGTCCATGTGCTGGAATATACATTACAAAGTGACTATTACAAGAACTTCCAGTGAGGGAAAGAAAGGAAGGGAGGGAAGCGAAGGAAGCAAGGGACATATTACACCATCCATCTGTGAGACAGCCGTTCAGTTACAAGGAATTATATATTATGTCTGGTGGATTATGCTGATTATAAAAAGAAGAATTTAGTTCCTGCCTCTACAGCAAACATTACCCTGCATCCTGAAGGAAGCAATGGCTTTTCACTTGCCCCTTTCCGGTGCTGTCTCTTTCATTGCTCCTTGCTCCCCTAAACATAACCACTGGATAAATTTTCACTCTTCCAGGTTTTTTTTTCCTCTTTTGACTAAATGCACTGTGACATGTGGCTTTCAGAAGTTGTTTCATTTCTCAGGTCTATTCAGTCAAGTTGCAAGGGTGGCCAGCCCCTGTAGGTCAGAGCCCAAGGTCCCTCCAGCCTGGTAGCCCATCTCCAACAAACAAGATTAAGTGGACAGCAGGTATTGATACATATTTACAGCTTTAAACCCCTCAAAACTAATTTGTGCCAAATGCACATTCTGGGGAACCAACTGCAAGAGGTGGCACCATGGAAAACTGACAAACTGCTACTAACTTCTGCCTAGGAAGGTTAAATATTACTGGTTCAAATTATCCCAATTTACTGCTTAAACATAGCAGAGCCTTAAGAATAGGAGAGACAGGTGTGAAAGGGAGTTATGTGAAGATAAATGGTTTCCCCTGCTGTGTGAGATGTGCTGTGGGCCATTTCCCAGCCCCATCTATGATGTCTGCCTCTTCCATTTGGAAAAATGGAAGTCAAGTGTGTATTCAAATACTCAACACAAAGTTTTTCCTGCCTCTGTAAAGATCATGCCTTAAGTGGATTGAATTGGAGACCATGGATGTTACTTCTGATTTACAGGTAGATGCATAGCAAAATAAAATCACTCATCTAATATCAAACAGCTCAGTCTATGATAAGAAATGAAACCAAATATCCTCTGTGACAGTTGAGAGGTTTACCTACAAGTTATTGAGCCCTCCAGCCTTTGCAACAGCATCTTCAGTGCTTTGCTTGTCTGTAAGCACCCTGGTTTTGGGCAAAAAAGCTGATCTAAGTGACTATGACTTGTGCAAGGACAGTTTTATGTGTCCAAGCACAAAGATAGACTTGGTCTATGTTCCTAGGGAATCATTCTTAGGCCCAGAGAGAAGGCAGCTCGTGAGGCTGATTTGGAGAATGGTAGGCCAGAGGTGAGTCTTGCACCTTTCCAGAGCTTTCCTGGAGAAAAGGAAAGGGACTGACCCAGTGCACAGGCAGGTTGCTGAGCACAGACCCTGATGTGTTGGCTGTGCAGATGTTCTCTGCATTTGGAAGACAGTGTGGAGAAAACTTAGAAATCAATTAGTTCCGGATTTCAAAATGCATGTTTGTGTGCTCTCTCTGTCATTGCCATATTTTACTGATGTAGGTTCCTAAAGTCCAGGATTTCCAGAGGACTAGCTCCTAACAACCTCTAAAACCCTGGCTTCTGGTCAATTATGATAATTAGAAAGCACAAATAGCACATCCCAAAATGTCCTATGTTGATGCAGCTGGACAACTGCAGTTTCTACTTCTTGTTGTAGCACTTTGCACACAGACAGGCAGTAAAATGGCAAAAGCTTAACATCTGACACTGATGAATTGTCTTCCTACAAAATCTTCAAGGAATAGGAAAAAAATTACTGTTTTTTTTCTAACATTACAGGCAGTGGACCATATGGCTTACTTGTTAATGTGCTTATCAGGTTTTTTTTTTTTAATAGAAGCATAATGAAAAATTTTAGCTTAAAAAATTGAGAAATTACTGGTTTTGTGCAGTTTTTAGTTTGATTTTCTTTATAAATTATTTTTCTTTTAAAAGTCCATAATTTATGCAAATATGCATGCAAATATATATATAGCCATTCAGCTTTTCTGTTTGTTTAATCCTGTATCTAAAAGATGCCCTCTCTCTGTTCCTGTCTCTCTATTCTAATGATAAAATATTTTACTGGACAACTGATTTTACATTTTAGTGCTGTTTTTCACTGGTGAAATGTGGCTCTCATTAAAGATATCTTAAAAATATAATTCCCTTTTGGTCATGATAGTCAAGGTGAAAGTACTACATGTCCAGTTAAGACGTGGCTGCCTAAGATAAACTTTGGCCTAGTTGTCTTAAAACTGATTGATGTATGCAAAAAGACTAGAACCACTGAAACTTGAGTGGTTCAAAAAAAAAAAAAAGTTTAAAATCAATTCCTTAAGTTTTCTGCCAGTTTCAATTCTGTGGTGTTTTGGTATAGAAGTACCTCTGGGATTTATAATAACCAAGCTGGGAACTTTTCTGTCACCAGGAGGCTGTGAACAGCTGTCCCAGTACAAGGGATACAGCAAGAACTCTGCTAACCTGGTACTTCCACAGTCATTTCGGAGTTCCTCAAAAACAATTCACCAGCAACAATCTCTGTTTCTGAACTCACCCAGGGTTTATCACTGGCACAAAAAATGCTTTTGTGTTTTGGCACCAACTTGCAGACCTGACAGTGAGTTGGCATGTTTCTCAGATATTAGACAATTTAAAATTTAATTTATAAACTTTTTTATGGCTTTAACTTTTAATTAAAACCATAACAGCTTTAATTACTATCACTCTCAGGCAGTGCAACCACTCTGAGCCCTGGGAAATGAAGGCATCCTTTTTGGATCAAGTCCTTGTCCTCTGTCTACCCTGTGAAGAAGCTGCTAAATACCTGCAATGAAGACCCCTGATAATAAAAATATTTGGGGATGTCATAATATCCCATTTTATTTATATGAGAACACAAGAGGTGGAAAGCTGCATGTGATGCAGAGAAGACATGGGAACTTGTGTCTGAGTCCTGATGGTCATGGCAGCTGTCAAGTGGTGTTTGCTGCTGTATCAGCTGATGTTGTTCCAGCTAAGCACAAGATGCACTAGGGAAAAATAGTTCCCAACTATGGTCATGAACTTCTGAGATGAAAAGTGGCCAGAACTTGGTCACAGCAAGGCTTCTGAGGGTCCAGTTTAAGCTGGGCACATCCTTGAAAAGGGCTCTCATACACTGACAGAGGAGAGGGGGTTTCAGGCTGTCGTGAAATATGTATTCTTTGTCAGTACAATCTTATTTTACCTTAAAACTACTTACAAATCATTAGAGCACTGAGGCCTCTGAGGGATGGCTGAGTGACATGGTGCCTTTGAAGATACAGTGGCATCAATAGACAAAACATCAAACTCACCTGGCCTGTCTTGTATGTCACCCAGCCCTGTTTTAGGCACCCAGCCTTGGAGAAAATCCACTCCTTTTGTTTGTCCATGGCTAATCCAGACAGAGGAGGATGTGGAGCAGCAAAAAAGGCATTTCCCTTGTCTGAGAAGGCTTAGAGATGCCAATTTTGACATTCTATATATTCTTAAAATTCTTGTGATGTCTGTGAGTAAAAAAAAAAAGAAAAACCAAAACCAAAAAAACCAAAACAAAAAAACCCAAAAAAACCAAAACAAAACAAACAAAAAAACCACAAACAAAACAAAACAAACAAACAAAAAACCCACCAAAAACAACAACAACAAAAACCCAAAAACAAACTCAAGGGACAGCATTGTGTGTGCTGAGCTTGAGCTACAGCCTGAAACTGTAAGCCAGAGACCCATTTTGTCACTTTGCACTTGCAGTTCATTTTCACACTAATCCTTCCAGTGTAGGGCTGAATAAGAAAAAAGTAAACAGGCTAATGCCAAAATCCCCCTTGTGTATAGGATTACTCAGTGGTAAGAAAATGGCTTGGGAACCTGGGCTGGGGAAGAAGGGGACCCCCACCCAAAGGCGAAAGGGGATGGAGATACAGATTTTAGGGTTCTAGGTTCTTTGCCAGATGGTAAGATGATGGTAGAGAAAGGAAAAAAAATCACGACTCTACCTCCTCCCAAGTCTATTTCAGCAATATAGATCAGGAGTGAGTGTACATACACATCTCTCAGTGGCATATTCAATGTGGTCTGTAACTTTTTCCAAAATTATTTTAAAGGCTGTTTTGACAACATGACCCACTAGTGCTTCAGGAAAGGATCTGTAGCTCCTGTGCCTGCCAGTCTCAGACAGCTTTCTCCAGCACCTTCAAGAATCCCAAGGCAGCACCAGGCAGTTATGATTAGACAAATATGCCTCATCACACAAGCTCATGTCATAGGTCAGAGTTGAGCTTTGACTATCCATAGAGCTGACAATTAATTCCTTTTTTTCTGAAGTAACTGATGTGAGGCAAGACACACTTCAAAGTCTTTACCACCAAATAATCATATCAAATTACAACTGTTATTGCAATGTCAAACAGTTCTTCACATGGTGATGTAAGTTTAATAATTAAAGAGTCACAATGAAGCTCAAACAGAACAAATAGAAAGCATTTCCACCATCAGAATGCCAATTCTTTAACACTTCTGTTAATTAACTACATAATGCATAACAATGTGGAAATAATGGTCCTCCTGGGCCACAGAAATACAGAGGCAGACAGCGACACGGTGGATGTTTTTTACCTAATTTATGTCATGTCACCCATTAGGAAACTTTCATTGGCAATTTTTTTTTTTCACAGTTTATTTAATAATCTCTGTATTTAGTAAAATGAAACTGAAATGCAGATGACCACTATTTTATTAAGCTCTTGGAAAGTACTTTTGCTTTTAGATGAGTGAATTACAGATTTGCTGAGCTCTCTGAAGCAATCCGGGTAATCTGAAACTGAAAGCACCTTTGAAATTTCTTGCTGATGCTGATTTAAGGAAGCCTGAGAAGAATCAAAATCACTACTTGTGGTGATGGATGTAAAATCAACACATGAAAATGCTACTTCCTATTGGGTTGTGTGCAATCAGCAGGGTTTACTCCATGCAAAATATATTTTAAACTTGCAATTGTCACAAGTACTGACACATAAAGAGCCTAAAGTAAGGTTTCCTGCAATCAAAATCTACTTCTCCAGTCCTGCTATGCCCTTACATCTGAGGAGAAGAAACTTCTTTTTTTTTTCTGAGGGAAAAAAGCCCCGTGTTTTCTGCATAAAAAATTACTGCAAGGTAATGGGTAATTTACAAGGATGTTGATTAAAACTCTATTTAAAAGTGGGATATAGCAAGGGTTTAGTAGTCACTGGCAGATTAATTAACAGCAGGCAAAAACTCCCCTTCTGGCTACCTGCAACTGATCCGAGCCTCTCTTACTCTGCATCTAATAAAACTTCTAATAAATTATTCTATATAATTTTCACACATCAGAATAATTATTAACCATGTACAGAAATTAGATGAAGCAAGTGGACATAGATATTCACTTTGGGAAGTTTCCACTCCGAGAATCCTAGCAGAATCAGGATGACTAAAAATGTATTTTAGAGTAGAAGGAACAACAAACAGCCACAGTCTTAACAGAGCAGATGCCATTAACTAAAAAGCAACATAGAAAACACTTTTGACTTTCGCTTGCTAAATGTAATCTAACATTTACCCAGCAAAAGCCAGAGGCCAATGTAACTTCTCTCCTAGCAAGTGCTGGCAGTGGAGGAAAACCAAGGAGTAATGTTGTTCCTTTGAACAGTACTTTCATCAGCAGGAACACTGCTGTTTCTAAGTGGCTTTGCTGTTGAAACACATGCCACTGTACTCGAGAGTTTTAGAATTTTTAAAGCAACAATGACAACAATAATTCCTTTTAAGTAAAGAATCTTCAACATTTTAAACAGAAACTTTAAAAAAAAAAAGGAAAAAAAAGCTTGTGGCATTACTAAATGACGGAACTTTGCCTTTTTAACTTTGGGTTGGGGAAGAAAGCAACTTTTTCCTGTCCTCTGGGCTTATATTCACTTCACAAGAGAGTAGCCATTCTTCAAGTATTTATCAGACTGAAGTAGGGAACCCATTGACTGATAGGTGCCCTATCAGTTGTTAGTAAGTGGATGGCTTGTTGGGGCTTCATTTTTTTGGAAAACCTAGCAGAATACCCACCTTCCATTTTCTTTTCCTTTAGTTTCCTTGCTGTTTTTTCACAGAATGAGTAAAGTTGGAAGGCACCGCAGTGGGTCAACAAGTCCAACCTCTCTGCTCAAGCAGGGTCATCCCAGAGCACACAGGAGGTGCAAGGTACACTGTACAGGTGTGTGGTGTCTCACAGATTCTCAGGTATCTCCAGTGAGGGAGACTCAATAGCCTCATAACCTTCTACCCTAACCCAAAATGCTATTATTGTCCTAACCCTGAGCCTAACCATAGCCCTTTGTTCCCCTTGGCATGCCTATTATTGGTGCAGTGTGTTTGGAATTCTGGACTTTGCAGTTTTCTGAAACCTACCCTAGCCCTAAAGGGTTAACCTGTGCTTCCTAAAGGAAAACTGCTCCTCAGCAAGAGCTTACAGCACCCTTGTATTCAGCCAAACTGATTTTCCTCAACCAGGGAAAGAGAAACAAATAATTACAGCACGGAAAACACTTGCTTTTGCTTTGACCAAGCTTGCCTTTGAGTGAGCTGTGAAAGGTTTGTCGCCGTAAAGGTTTGTGACTGTTCCTCATCTGGGTTCCACTGGTGAACTACCGTTAGAAGTCCAGTATCATTGGCATTAGGTTGTTTGTCAAGCTGGTAAGGCAGTTTTCTAAATCAGGATATCATACTACTAGAGGTCAATAAATTGCTATTTCACGCTTGATTATGTCCATGCTCCTTCCAAAAAATATTTGTTAATTTTCAGTTTCTCAAACAAGCCTTAAAGATATGAAAAACATCTTGTTCCAGTAAGACACCTATTCTGCTGCTTCACTTGTTCATCTTTTGCATTCTCAGCTCATCACCCTAGGAAAGGGCAACAGTGTGTGCCCTGTACCATGTTCAATTTAAGTCTAATTTTTCCATTGCAACTTATATCACAAGCATAACTCCTATCTTTTTAGTTGTGGAAGACTTCTGTAGCTCAGCCCTGAAGGCATTGAAATGAATAAGAAAAATACTTAAAATTAACCAGGGAATAACAACCAGTATGTATTTTAATGCCTTTTTAAAAAATCTTTTCTGGCACCCATTTTATAAGACAGACTGAAAACAGGCCCTAAGGAGTTTGCAGCATTTCATGACAAATTGTAATTGACAGGCCAATTAAAGAAGGAATACCCTCAACAAAGCAGATTCTGTGGGCCCAAACATCTTATTAAAGTGGCAGGCCACCTAATTAGCTTCAAAATGGAATTAGGGGCTTGTTCCGTGTTTCTTTTCCAGTAATATGGCCCTCCCAATTATCCATATCCTGTTTCATTCATTTTGACTGTAAACACCTTTCCAATATAACAGATCCTTTCCTAATCAGTGTACTGTAGATGAGATTTGACAAAGCCATGGTTCTGTTGTTCTAAGTTGGGGCAGCCCTCTTTGGTGTTTTGTCTGCTGCAGCACAGCTGAGAATTATGTTGACCAGCCAAATGATTATAATTTCTGGATAAGTAATTGGGGGGAAAAAAATGAACCTATAAAAATGGCATTCCTAGGCATGTCAATGACTCATTTTAGGCTGCCACAGAGCAACACTAGAGTCTACAAGATGGAGACAATGTAAACTCTGAGTTAGCTGCAATTTGACAATTTATCCCCATCAGTAGATACTTTTCATAGTATCTGTCCCAGAAATATATATTTTTCAAATGATCTTTCAGTTGCTTGGCTTGCATATGTTACATTCAGAGAAAGGAAACTAAACTGGGCTTTAATAGCTCAGCTGAAATAACCCTGGGTAAGTGTTTTGACCCTGCAGCAAGAAACAATTAAACAAGACATACAGAGTATATTAATGGCTTGACTCTTCAAGTTACTGACACGTTTGGTGGTGATGACCCTCTAGGGACCGGAACATCAAATCTTGTACTTAATACCCATTAATCCAAGGGTTCATGAGAATCTTTTACCAAGCTTAAATTACTTCTCTAGATAATATCCACCTGACTGTTAATGTTAATCTGACATAGTCCTTCCAAAAATGGATAAAAACAATTTTAATTTTTTTTTTGAAATTCCAGTATTTGGCATACATCTGGCTATGTAGTTTTTTCTATGTATGAGCACCTAATAGGTTCTATATTCTTAGTTAAAGTAGAAGGACAAGTAATCCTGAACTTCTCTAGACTTGTGCTGCTAAATTACTTAGCAAAATGTGAAATTAACTATTTGGAATTTTGGGAGTAGGGAATTTTTTTTCCAAATAATTTTACTGAAAATGTTCAAGGGAGGGGTCAGTTAAGTAATTCTCACAATATTGATCCATAGCATGGAAAACAACCCTGGGAGAGTGGGGACACCGAGTCTCTAAAGGCTCAACTCCATAATTTGCCTATTAAGTCCTTAAGTAGAGAAGGACTGAATTCAACACTTCCAGTAGTCAGTGAGCCTTTCTTTATCTCATGTCCAGGGAGAAGGATGGCAGGAGTGTGATATTTGGTTCAGACTGCTTTCTTTTATGGCCAAAAATTATTCCTGGGCAAATTCACTAAAAAACCACAAATAATAGCTCATTTTTTGCTAAACCTGAGCAGTTGTGAGTCAACAATAAACCATGCAGGCAGGTGGAAGCATTGCATGTTGGAGTTTTGTACCAGACTACCTAAACATAAATAAACTCTAAACAATAGCCAGAGTTGCTGGGTAGCCACTTGATGCTTCATAGTTATTCTCATTATTTTACAGGTTAAGTAGGTTATATGTTCAAAGGCAACCTGCCAGCAGATATCTTGATTAACTATTTCCAGGCTGAAATCACCCACACTGTTCACTGTTCTTGGTAGCTAATTCTATGCAGCACATATACTGTTGCTCTCATTGAAAAGTTGCTGTTATGATCCTGACACACTTGTTAAGATTACACCAAAACTTGTATGAAAGGAAGGATTCAATCTCTTTTTATTTTTGTTGATAATATGCATTCACTACTCAAAGAGCAAGAGATTTAATTTTGGGAGGTATTTTGGTATTCCCAAGCAAAGATAATCATGGAAATAAGTTGTTGTTTGGTGGAAACACTAACATACTTCCAAGACTGTGTCAGGCAGAAGAGCATCTGAATTATTTCACGTCTGCCATTTTCTAAATATATGCTGACAGAATGTATGTATACTGTGGGTATGTTGATTAAAATTTGTTGTACAAAAGCGAAAACATACAGTAGTCCATGCTTATTTTTCCCTTCCATGTCTAATTGACTGGCAACATCAGTGATTGAGAGATGAGAATAATGCTACTGATTTCAAGGAAATTTTCCTAGTTGTTCTTAAACATCTTTCTTTGCTATGAACGCTGTCAATGAAACAGTAATATTGAGTTTGAACCAAGTACAGGCTGCAAGTGTTCTGCTTGGAACCACAGCTTCAGATTCCCTAGTAATGCTTTTGCATTTCAGACTTACCAGTATATCCAGTTCCCCAGTTGCTCCTATGGTCACTGAAACAACTTTGTCACTATAAAACAACTTTATGGAAGTGCTTTTCATAGTGAAAATTCATTTCCTGGCCCATCATGTTTTTTCCATCCTCTTTCTTTTCTTACTCTTATCATTGCAATCAGGGATATTTTCAGCTCCAACTATTATGAGGAGAAAGATACAATATAAATATCAAAGTTGTTATTCACTGAACCAGGTCCAGAAGATTTCTCACTACCATGACAGACGTCTTCCAGCCAGTTGGGTGGCCAAGAAAATAATAAATCTGATCCATACAAAGCAGATGGCCTGGAATGCCTCATTGCTCACAGGTAAGTGTGGGATTCACTAAATCATCATGGCTTCCCAGGAAACCGCTTTTCTTTATAGTCTTCACTCATAAAAGTCTGCAGTTTATCACAGCTGTATCAATGGACTTCCTCCTGCCTCCCATTCCTTCTCCTTTTTCTACAGAGCTGTGAAGTAAAAAGTATTTTCTTTTTGCCAGCCCAGGGAATTCCCTTGTCCTGTCTGATTTCTGAGGCCATTTTTCCCTTTCGGTACACTCAGGGTCCTCTGTGTCTGGAGCCACAGGGTGCTCAGTAGCCTGAACTGGGCTGGCAGTGTTGCAGTGGTTGCTCATACTGAGCTTGACAAAAACGTTACACAGGTATTAACAGTGTAATAAAGCTTATTTCCAATTGTTAGACATTGCAGATTACACTAATCTCAACATTTGATTTTTGACCAGAAAGAACATACAGAAGTGTTTCTGCCTGATATCCTCACTGTGTAGTAAAGTGTTCAAAGTTTTCATATGGTACAGTGTTCAATGTCCAATAGAGAATGAGTTCAGATGTTCAGAATTAGAAACCTGCAGTGCATGCTCATCTGCACATATTTTCCTTCATTAAAATATCCTCTCTTTCATTAACTGCAGTAATCTGTGCTGTTCTTTTACAGAAATGTTTGCCTAAGTTGCTGTTATCTTTATCACCTATATCCCTAAGGATTATGTAAACTGCTATCAATTCTAATGAAAAAAACCTCATTCTATTATTAAAATCATTTTCATTGAGGAAACATAAGCAGATGTTGTTTTGTTTTCTGTGGGAATTAAATTAAGGTTAGAGATCCATTCACTACATTGGGTAGCAAAAGGAAACAATATGCTGCCTCAGAAAGTCAGCACCCTAAAGTGCTGTTAGAAACTCCATTTGGAAAGATTTCTGGGATTTCAATAAATACTTTTAAGAATAAATCACTGTGGTACTGCTCTTTCTCATAAAAACATGAAATTATTGGGAAAAAAAAAAAATACCAAAACCAAGAAGCATACATCTCTGGGAAGTCAGGCTTGGGTGGACAAGGTGAAATGAATACCTCTCAGTGGACATCTCATAGGCTCATGTTGCACAACCCTGTCTGCTCCCATCAGGTCAGGTTGCTAGATTACTTCCTAGTAAGTGCTCCATTTAACTCCCTGTTAAGTGTTCAATTTTTTCTCCTCCCCTGTACCTTTTACACCACACTGCTCCTCAGAGGACAGCTTGATCTGAAACAAATATGACTTGCATACAAACTTCGTTTTGACATAGCCACGTAACAGGTTTTTTGCATATTACAATGAGAGTACCAGTGGTGAAGATCTCACAAATTAACATCATCCATAACATAAATGCACAAAGATGTTAATAGAACTTCATTTGGGGAAATAATATGAAAGCTTTTTGGAAATAGAAACAGCTATAGATGTGAAATAACATATATGGAAGTATTTATTATTTCTTCAAATGAACATGTAAGAGGCTTTTTTATTTGATGAAAAAAATTTTAAATATTTTATATTTTTTTGACATTTAAATAAGGGCACAAAGTTGCACATTCCCTGGCTCTGTGCACTACAATCTTCACTACTAGAAGCATTTAACTATCCTACCTATTCAAGAGCCCTTCCTTAAATGTATGTGTATATAGCAACACTTAAGCATATGGTTAGGTTCTTTTCTCAGCTGCCATTCAGCTTTTTTTAATTTAAAATACCTGCTCATTTTGGGCAGAAGTAATTAGCTGTCATCTCTTCCCGTGACCTAATGAAAAGATAGGGTTGGGTTTGGTTGAGGCCAAAGCTGCTGAAGGCAACAGGTTGGCACATTCTTGTAGGGAATAAACCATCCTGGTCTCGGCATTTCCTTGGAAGCCTTTCACCTGTAAATCCCAGGTGTAAGTGAGGTCAGCCTTGGCATCAGGAAGCAGTCATTGCCTCTCTGGACTGCAGTCCAGCAGAGAAAATGCTTCAGTGGTCTCAGCCCAGGTGGTTGTGCATGGCAAAAATCCCCAGCTGAAGTGATGTCCTTGACGGTAGAAGTCAAATCAGAAAGAGCCAGGACAAAAGTAAGCAGCAAAACACTTAGGCCAGCACAGGACCCCACTCTGCTCTAAACAGGAGGGAGAGGAGTAAAGGGAAAAGTTTCTGTAGCAAGTCATATAAATGAATCAGCATGGCAAGAATCAGGGACAGTATCCAGGCTCTATTTTCAGCTGCACAATGTCCAAAGAAAACCCAAGATACTTCTCTAGACAAAGTTAAATTTTGCACAAGGAGAGAAACAGAATACAGCATACTGTATGGGCACTCTGGAAGTATTAAACATTCTGTAACTAATTCTGAGGTACAATTGCGGGGAAAAAAAAATGGAAGAAAAAAAACCCACCAAAAAACCCCCACTCAAATCTGTGTTCATGTGTTCCTGTGGGACAGATGAGGAGCTAGTGACTTAATAACTTGTCCCTACATCACCTAGAAAATCTTCATCAAAAATTAAAGCAAAAGTTCAGGAATATTAACTTTCACCCCCAGTGAAATCTTGTCACCAAATGCATAAGCACTGCAAAGGCTAACTCACAGTCAATTTTTCTTTAATTCAGATGGCAAAGATATGGAAGGAAAAGAAGCAGAAAATTTCCTTTTCCCACCACTGAGGGAGAAGGGAAACTGGTTTATTTTACCAGAAAGAAACAAAATGGCTATGGCTGATTATTCAGAGACAGTAAAAAATGTAAACCACCAGCTATTAGATAACCCTCCAGCTCCTCTCTAGCTGTGGCACATGTTCCCACATAGTCCCATGCACATTCCTAGCCACCAATAACTAATTACTTTCAGAGCTGCCTTCTCTCCCTAGAAATGACAGATGACGGTGGTCTAGCACAGGTCTGCCCTGATTCATCCCCCTGCTGTCCCAGCCTCTGCCTGGCCGCCCCTGCAGGAGGCTGGCCGGCATGGTGAGTTAAGCCTAAGATTCTCAGGATTCCCCACAACATAACAGCAATGCTTCAGAGAGTTTCTGCAGCTTGTTATAGGGGATGCCGTGCGTGGTTACGAGAGGGTAAATTTTCATTTAGTCTGAATGCTTGGCACCCTTGGACCGTAAACAGAAGCCTAGGTAGAAATAGATTGAATTATTTACTTACACTTACAGTGATGAAAATGATTAGTCAATTAACTTTACTAATATACAGTATCTTGTTAGAAGATAAGATGTCAACACACAAAACTGTCCTCCAGGTCATGTCAAAAAAGAGCACGCCCTCTGGTATTTACATTGATTTATGGGGAACTATGAGAAGTATGTAAATGATGAGAGTTCTCTTTTATGTTTACATTTTTTCATTTTTCTTTGGCTATTTCTGATGATAAACAGATTAGTGCAGCTACTTATAATTTTATATCATTGGCAAGAAAGCATTCAGTCTGGAGAGATACCCTGCAGCCCCAGCTTCCTGTACTAAGAGGCTGAAGGCACCTTTATGTTAGTAAATATCTTCAAGAGGAATATGGCAGCTAAAATTTGCCACAATAACATTACAGGGGCAAAAAAAGATTTAAAAAGTTTATAACATGAGATAAGTTCAATTATTTATTCAGTTCATTTAAGTAGTCTAGCTGGACAATTATAGATGGTTACCAATTCCATTACATAACCATGAAGCAATGTGTTCATGAGCTTCTATTTGTGCATCACTGTATCCACCCAGGATTTCTAAATCTCTCTTCAGTTCACTTGTACACAAGAGTTACTGGGCTATGGTCCTGCATGTGTTATGCACACCACACAACATAATTTCTTGGTGTCTCAAACCATGTAGGTGCTTCAAACTGCCTCCAACTGAACAGCCAGCTCAGGAAGTGAACACAGTGTGAACATGGATAGCCTTGATCATATGTTTGCATTCTCTTTATGCAAATGTGACTTTACCCTCCCACTGTGCACTGCCACCATCCTTAGTCTAATCTGCTGCTCTAATTCTACCAAACGAAATAGAGCCCTAGAGATTGCAATCAAGCAACAGGGGTCCCTCACACACGTCTTTCTGAGCAAAAATGTTTAAGAAATTAATTTTACAAATTCTCTTTTGATCAAAACTGTCCCCGATTCTCAGTTTGGCAAAAGTCATGTGAAGAGTTCTGCCACAGGAACTCCATGAACTCTCCTTGTCTTTGATTTCAGTGGGCTGTTCTGGTGAAGAGTAAATCCAAGTATTATGCTCTCCAGAGATCATCCTTTAGAGATTTCCTCTGAACATTCACATTCTGTCTTTGGTGAGAGCCACTCAAAATAATTTGGACTCTCTAGAATATCAAGAATCCTTACAGAAACCAAGGTGATTCACTCCAGCTGATGGCCAACACATAGTCCAGACCATGAGGATCAACGTGCCTATGTTTGTCCATATGACCATAAAACCAAAACCTGCCTGCATCTTTTTGGCCAGTTCTGTGCATACAGACCTGTCTTTTTTTGCTGTAGCACCAACAACTCTGGCCTAGAATCAGCAGTAAGCACATTACTTGGATCTGATTCTACCCTAAACTTCTCTCACATGTCTGTAAAAAAGTTGGAAGAAGGTTCAAATCACAGTCTACCTTAGTACGAGCAGAGCAGTCATCTGCAATTTAATTATTTCCATTGGAGGCTACTTACAAAGCTATCCAGTCCCTGGCATCCCCAGATATCAGCTGTGAAGAAAGCAGCACGTCTCAACACTCCCAAAGCTTGAATTCAGATCTAAACTTTGATCGTGAGCAGGCTCACGAGCATGAAGATCATGCAAAAAAACTCTACCTGAGTGAATGCTGAACATCATCCAAGCACAGTGACAAGTTCTTCAGGGTACAGGAGAAATTCCACAGCAACTTTTAGATGAGTGAAGGGGAAGACGCAAGGCCACACCACTGTTTTTTTTCCTTCTCTTGCAGCTGCCACACGTTTCATCCAGTGTCATCCTCTCTGCCAATAAGTTCACAGAGGTATGGCACAACTGCTGGGCCCCTGTTGTCTGAGGGTTTGGGAGAAAACCTGGAAACTACTGGGGAAAGAAGCTATTTTGTTCACCTTTACTTTTTTTCTGTGAATGCCTGCAAAAAGAAATTGGAAATCTTTGAAAAATAATTTAAAGGAAACACCTTCTACATAGAAAAGGTAATTTCTCTTGCGAGAAACAGTAAGAGAGCCTCTAGTGTCTTTTTCTTAAAGGGCATAGCTGCTGAACATCAAGCAATCCATAATCTATCTATAAAATTAAGCATTCCATGTGACTTTATTCCACTGAAAAATTGAAGCTTTGAGTTATTAAAATTCCTCTATTCCTTAGGTCAAATGACTTAGTATTGTGTAGTGTTAGCAATACAAAAACAACTCCACATATGTGTTCATGAAGTAAAGCTGAGTATTAGCTATTAGATCAATTTTCATTATTTAAACCCAAAGAATACAAACACAAAGTTCTTAGGAAGGGGTGATGTAGTGAAACAAGCACATCAAAGAGATTACTATTCTTGCCAAACTTTAATCTCTTGTGTTCTTAAACCAGCCAGGATTAAGCACTTGTATTTCCTCTTCCAGTAGAAACATAGACTTGTTCTTCTAACTAAACAGTATAATTCACATTCTCTATGTTAAGAAAATTTTCTTTTGGTACAAGTAGATAGGACACATTGGTATTTCAGCCTTCAGTTATTAGAAAATAAATAGCTGCAAGAAAACCTGAAAAACCTTATAGAGGAATGCCACTTCTCAGGGCTCCAAACCTAAAGAAACTGAACCTCCAACTCTAACTAGAAGCCAGAAAAAATTACCTAGGACATCAAAAACTACATTTAATAAGTTGCTGAACAAATACCTGTTTTGACCTCTTAGTTTAACCATGTATATAAGAGGGAGATAATATCCTATTTTATTAAGCAGAGACTATTGAGAAGTTGAAATGAAAGAGGAATCAAATTTCCCTGTTCTGTAAGAAAAATAGACATTGCCAGGATAATAGAACTTAGAAATCTCCCTCCTTTTCTTGATAGAAAGGAAGAAAACAAGACTTAAATTACTTATTCCAAGAAGCACTAGACCATATCTGTTGCCAGGAATATCTACACAAATCATTTGGAGGCAGGTCACTGTGTTCTGCCAAATTGCAAGTGACAGAAATAATGTAAAATAAAAAAGTGAGTCCATCATATGAGCTCAGTTATCTTACTGGGTCCTGATAACTTTACCTTAGAATGGGAATAAGGGCTGGGGAAGTACCCATCATTGGGTACCATCACAATCTTATGAAACACCCAGTTCTCACCCCCTCCATAAGTAAATCATACATAGTAAGTCATGGGGTCAAAATCAAAACTCAGTAAGGTATTTCTGTCTTAAAACCAGTTTGGGGGAAGCCAAATGGCAGAAACTGCAGGAGTCAGTCTTTGGATATGGGAAGACTTTAAGCAATGACAGGAGTGAGACTTTCCACAGAAGGCAGACTGTGCAACTTCCCTCAGTAACTGCCCTCCAACACTGTGCTCTGAGTATGCAGCTCACTTCATACACCCTCAGTTATGTATAGTGTGTGTGTGTGTGTGTGTGTGTGTGTGTGTGTGTGTGTGCACGGACAGCACTTTTCAGATATCAAAACAAAACCCCTCAAACACACATATCCTTCTGGACGAAAAGATGAGACATTAGATGTGGGCTAAGTGTTGATTGCATTGCGTGTAGCAATGCTGTAAGGCACTCTAGTCTAATGATGAACAGAGTAGCTGAGTATATTTGGAGTAGGAATGATTTTCAGCCTAAACCTCTAAACTGGAATTTGTGTAATTAAACTCTGCAAAACATGTCTAGACTTGCCTGCTGCTAAAATCAGCACCAATATGAACATAAAGCAAACAATATTAATTTCTTCACATATTGTGGTAGAGACCAGATTGATAGCTATTAATTTTAAAAGCTGAAGTATGGCATGTAATCTTATGTTTTACAGATCCAGCTCAGCAAATCTTTATCTTTAAACACAGGCTTCAACCCCAAGAAACACTTCACTGTTTGAAAGCCTGGCATGATTAGTGCCAGAAATGAGAGTGTTTCAGAAGCGTGAGATACATACTACTATAAAAGTGTAACTTTGCAGGACAGCAACAGGCACCTCTCCTCTTACACAGGCAGCTGCTCCAGAAATACTCCCTTGTTTACTGCCGGCAGCGCGCACAAGGAGCGCACGCCTCCGCTCCTGCGCCGCGTGTAACGAGGGGGTGCGTGCCTGCCGAATCCTCCTGTCAGCAGATCTTCTCGGTTTTCACTTCTTCTTTGCTACTTTGCAAACTCTCAGCTATTTTTTCCCAAGCCGTAACACGGGGGCTCTTAGAGATTATTGCCATTCTCCCCCTGCCTGTCATACACCTTGTTTCCAAGTATGGTCACTATGAGGGGACTGTCGCTCGGAGACTTTGTGGAAAATTAATGGCAGACAGGAAAGGGCAAAAAAGACAGGACAGATGGCTCTGTCACCACCACCAGCCTGATGCCATGAGAGCTCTTCAGTGCCTTTGCAAATGCCACTCTGTTCTACAGACTTACTCTGAAGTTGATCCAATTGCACCCTTGGCAGCTGTCTTTCTTCTTTTTTATAAGATTTTTCCTTGTCCTTTGACTTCCCAGGCTCATCCACGTGGTGAATTCGAAAGGTCAGTTTTTAAATTAGTGACCGGGTGCTGACGGTCTGAAATACTGTTTAACTATAAACTTATTGGCATCTTGCTAGAGCTAGTGTTGAATAGTGCTGTTAATAGGGCTTGTTTACTTGTTGGTTAAAATCCAAATCGGGTCAGCTGAGATTCAAAGATGCACTGAGTAATCTTCTAATTCAAGTAAGCAAATGGAGTGATGTCACCTCACTTTATTCTTTAAATGGCATTCTGTCTAGTTTCACTTTCACAGTGAAACACACACCCATAGTATATTGGGTGCACATTGGAAGCACAAAGAGATGCCTCTCCTTATGTGAGCGGTGCCAGACAAATTGTGGAAAGATATGCTTAGGATTTTATGTGTTTAAAACATGACAAACAGGGTGTGTAAATTGTGATGTGATGCCAGGACAGAGAGTCTGCAGAGAGAAAGCTAATCCCTCTGAAGAACTGGGGTTATAATCTCTAGTTATGTCATTTCAACCTACATATTTATATTTATAGGAGAAGTTCTGCACTGGATACATCCCAACATGGTTTGCTGTTAGACAAAAACAATTCATGTGTTTGCAAAGCCTGGGATGTTTGTACAATTGTGTTCATTTGGGGAGAACATTTCCAGGTTTGGTCAAAATTTTCAAAAAGGGAGAATTAGCCTGATGACCAGACGAGAAAGTGCTATGGTGTGGTTTGTCTAAATGCGAAAGTGTGTAACAGTCCCAAATTTACAGACAGTATTAAACTGTGGCCATTTGATGTGAGGTGATACCTGAGATCTTGAATATTGTGGGAACTTCATGGGAATTCTGAGGCAGAAGCAAACAGAATCTCTCTCTCACAAGGGATTCTTGTCGTTCCTGTATCTCTGAAGGTACAGGCAGTTTCCCTAATACCAGGTGTAGTCCCTGCTTGATGCCAGCTTCCCCCATGGTGGTTTTGTGTTCCACAGCAACACTACTGAGTACTGGAAAGTTCTTTGCTGGAAACCTAGTGACAGATTACTTTCAGGAAGTGAGCTGACACCCACCTACTGCAGTGGAAAGAGCTTTCTCTGTTACTGTGAGGCTGGAGGGAGGGGGATTACCATCATACCACTATATCATGCATGGTCAATGATGTCATTCCTTATGGAGAAGCCTGCTATTTCACATACTCAAATTTTGTTTGCCTAATCAAACTCATCTTCAAGACTGAAAGGTTACAGTGTTGAAGTTTTAATGTAAGATGAAGCTCCAACCCAGGCAAAAAGAATTACTCATTCTGTAGAAACAGGTTATAACTATGAAATTGAAGTGAAGCCTGAATATGAAGTATCCAAAGAATCTACATGATCTGCCTTAAAAATGGACCTGAAATAACTGAGCTTGCTATGTTGTAGTACAGAAGCTGACAACACCAAACTTTATGACTTTAATGCACATACCAAAGACCACTTTGTGATAGTCTACAACAGGGGTAAACCTTGTTTTATGAAAGAGATGAAAACAGAAAGCTGAGCAAAGTATGTAGCAGCAGGATTTTGGGACTATTAAGGATGAAGCACTCTTCCTATCATAAAGATGTCATTGATTACTTTTCTAGATTCACCTGAATAATCCAGTATTCCTCCTAGGTTTTGAGCAAGAAAAAATATGTTGCTGAGTTATGCTGTTTTCAGCAGACCTCATGTCTGGTTTGTGTTTAGACAGATTGGCATGAGAGCAGATTTTGTCATTTGCATTTTATAAGTCAAGACGATGTACAGTGGCAGTACCACTTATGAGGTTAAATAGGGAAAGGTGCAAGTCATTGTATGACAACATGTCTGTTTAACAAAAGGTTAATCATCCAGGCTATCTCGTCTGGGTTTCACTGATATATTAGTGCTCAGTGCCATGAGCAATAAACTTGCTGCTCAGATTCAAAGCATACTATAGATGTCATTATTGAATCTGTTGTAACCAAAACTGGGTCCCACAGTCATCCACTTCCAGGCCTGGAAACACCTGTTTGTGTGTTCTGTGTCCCATCCAAACTTTAGTCAGAGCTTAACAGCAAAAAAAAAAAGATCACTGTGAAGGGCATAAAAACCTAACTGCTGTCCAATATTCACTATTGGTAGTGGACATGCTGAATATGTGCCCTGCCACAGTCCTTCATGAAAGAACTTTGACCTGTGAATGTAGGTGCAATTTCGTGTCTTCTATTGATGAAGCAGGCAGCTTCCATGACCCCTAAATTCACTGAATGTCATAATCTTTGTCTTTTCCAGGGTGGAACAGTATATCTACCTTCCCTGCCTGGTGTCTCCTCATCTCTGTTCCTCTTCCTTCTCACTTTTCTTGAAACTTTTCCCAACACATTACCCCTACTCCTCCTCTTTGACTGCTTAAGTATTCTGTCCTTCCTTTGTCTGGCTGCATGACTTGGCTGTCTCAACCCTGGCCTAGATTTCTACTTGTTATCCTCACCGAATATAAATAATAAAGTGTTGTCAATATAAAACAAGCATGGTACTTCTGTTTTTGTACGTGAAGGCTTTTGTTCATGTTTCCACCTGCTAGGTATCACTTAGACATATCAAAATGCATCAGATAATTTCCTACTATTACATTTCCTTGTCAACAAATGCTATAATCCCCACAGGAAAGTTATGTCATGATGAATGGGAGGGAAGAGTCCTCTGTAATCTTCATGGGAGGACAGACACCATACCATTCCTTAGCTTCTCTTTCACATCTCAGAGGTACAGCCTCCTTGGCAGTGTTTAATTCTTATTTTGCGTGCTCTTTTTATATGGCAATAATTATATGTCATCACTGTGAGATCTCATGAGATGGTTGCAGAAGGAGTTTAGGAATATCAAGTTCTTAGGCAATCCACAAAGCCTAACATGAGGTTACATTTTCCAGGCTGCAAGCCTGAGTCAGGTGCTTGATGGAGGGTAACCAAATAGCATCTGCCAACTTAGAGAGCACTTCTGAAAAACAAAGGTGTTGTTTGAGTAAGCCCAGAGTTATTTGCTCAAAACTGGACTGCAATTTCACCTCTTGGCAGCAAGCCTTCGTGCTGTGAAGAGCCTAGATGAGGTCTAATGAAAGAGCAGGGCAAATAAAAAGTACTTGTGATTTTAATAATTTCATTTACTAGATAGATGAAAAAAGAACATTTTTCCAGAAAGACCCTCAAATCTGAAGATTATATTTGAATTTTGGTGGAGATTCTCAGTGGGAATGTGTGAGTGATAAGATTAGAATCAAGACTGCCAGCTTTAGGAAAAGACAAATCCATTGTGAAGAGGGAGATGGAGACCCCCTACTTAAACAGGTTCAGCTGGGAATAAAGTATGTGCTCCCTGGAATGCAGGCTAGAAAGGAGAGTGCTGCCTGAAGGTATAATCAAAGTGGAGCAAAAAGAGCTCCAGAAATGGATGATGGTAGGCACAGTGCCTCTTCCCCTCAGCTGTGTCTCCTGTTTTCTCCTATTTCCTACTCCACTCAACATTCTGGAAGAGCAGTGCAAGTACTGTCAGTGCTGTCAGAGAAAAGAAAGCAGAGAATAAAAAATTGATAAAGTCGCTCCATATTTACTACTCCAAAATTTGAAAATAACACTAATGAGCTACTGTTGCAGATTAGTTGGAGAGATCACACCCTCTCTCTTTTCTGCTAACAAAAAGTCTATATTAGTAAGCAGAGACCAAGACCCTGCCTTTCACACAATGCCATCCTGTGGATCAAAAGTGATGTGGAGGCATGGACAGACATATCACAGTGACAGTGGACCCATTTATGTGCCTACCTGACAAACAACTGCCTTGTACTCATTGTAGTCTGGGGAATGCAGAAAGACAAGGGTTGCTCAACATAGCGCCTTCCCAATCACCTCATCAGGTACACTGTGTTGCAGCAAGAGCTGAAAATAAGTTCATACACAGTGACTCAGAAGTCACATTCAGAGTAAGCAAATATTAGAGAAGGGGGGAGAAAAATGGGCCTGCTGCATGGCCCTGGCAGAGAAAGTGTTTGACATGAGGGCTGGATGACCATGACATGCATATGCCATTAGGAATAGAGGTAGCTTAGGATAGACAGGATACCTAGGAGGACAGAAGCAAGGTGTTAGACAACAAATTATTAAATGTCAAGTGAATGAAAGTGTCTTCTACAGTAGGTCAGGTGAGTGCTAATTAATTCTTCCTCTGTCAGCAAAAGGTGTAAGAACTTAGAATTGCTCTTGAAAAGCAGCTACAAGAGGCTGAACAAGAGGAATGTATTGCCTGGACATTTAGAACAAGAGGCATGGTTTGCACAATGGGATGGTTACAATGCCTTTCTGAGGCACATTTAGGCTTTATGAAGGATAAACAGGGAAAACTTCCCAAAGTGTCCCTGTCGATGGTGAGGAATTGGGAAGGTTGGAACTTGTTGATCTTTAAGATCCTTTGCAAACCAAACCATTCAATTATATGATTCTAAAACATGGAGTCTGTTACTGAAATTGCAGAATAGGAGATCAAAGTAGTCAGACTACTGACTGGAATGACTTCTGTAATTAGAAGAAAACTTATCACAAGGTAAAGCTAATGCAAAATGTGAATGCAGTCTAAGGAAAAAATGTGTGGTGAAACACCATGTCTCCTCTAAGGCAAAATACAGCCAAGGGCATGATTACTTCTAGACTCACCTTCCTGCTCACTAGAATTTATAATAAATTGTTTCTTCATTTATTTTTACCTATTCTCTAACACCAAAGATGCAGTGCTCTAATATTCCTTCTAAAGGCCTGCATTACTATGGTAAGCTCATGGATAACCAAAACCTCTCACCATACAATGGTTCTTGTTTTCCAAAAAAAGTTTCTGAAAGGGAAGGCAGCTGATCCCAATTTGATTTGACTCAATGATCTTAAAGGTCTTTTCCAACCTTTAGGATTCTATGATTCTAAGATTTTATTAATCCATTAAAAAATACTGTTTAGCTACCTATCCATGCTTTTGTTTTTGGAAGAGTTCAAGAACCAGAAAAATCACATTTACATTTCAGGGCTACAGAGCAGTGAAAGTCCTAGAAAGGTTCACCAACAGTTTTGAGCATGAAAAAGAAGTTTCTCTGGACAACCTAAATGTGTCACCTCTTGGGGACAGCTCCTTGAGAAGTGGGCAAGAATTGATTAATGATCTCCACTCTGGACAAGATTTAAGCAAGAATTGAACTATGATAATAATTCACAGCAGATTGCAGGTGCTGCATTAAAATTGCTTTTCTTTCCTCCATTTCACCAGCTCACTTTGTCAGGAATTATTCACGGAAGGGCTTTTTTCAGGAAAGGTTTCTCTTGATGGCATGTTTGCAGGAGCAAATGTAGAGAACGAGCACGTTTTTTAAACATTGTCTCCATGATAAGTATAATGCACTGTTCTATCAAACCCATGGAAATAATTTTCCCATATTTCAAAGTAGCCCTAGGAGTTCAGAATATCACTTGGCCACCATCAACTTTTATTATTTGATCTGACTCTTAAAACACTGGCAGTTGCAATTAGTCAATATATGTATCCAGAAAGACAAGCATCAATAATGTCAGCCAAAAGAGATATGTGAGTAGCTTCTGTATATAGATGACATTTGTTACTACTGTGGAGACTGAGATGAATAGCTGTGTGTGAGCAGGATCTTCATGTCTGCATTAGAGCACCTTAATGACAGTTTAATCTACACTGGTAGACATTTTTAAACATTTCAGGAAGCCACAATCAGTATGCTGCTTAATTCACTGAGCATAGCACATAACTAGAGCATAGCACTCAGTCTACATTAAATTATTGCTATGCTAAGGACAAAAGAAAGCAGAAAACAACTCAGAAACATCAAGAAATTGCAGCTAGACAAACACTGCTCAGGTCAACTGGTAAGAGAAACTAGGAAAAGTGAGACCCAAAAGCAACAAGAATGGATTTTTAAAAATTGTACTAAGCCCTCCTACTCAATTAAACCCTCTATGTTTGAAATTATTTAGCATCTCAAATGAAATAGTTAATGTAGAGGCTATAGTACTTAAAGGAACAATTAATCTTAGGAAATGAAGGATAATGTGGGCCCATTGTTAAATGGAGGGGAGACTCCAGTAACAAGAATGCTGAGCAGCAGTTACTGACACCTTCTATGCCTTGATCTTCACAGGCAAGACTCAGGCACCTCTCACCCAGGAAACCACAGTTAAAGAATGTTGGAAGGAAAACTTTCCCTTGGTCAGAAATGATTAGTTTGGAGAACATCTAGGCAAACTTTATATCCACAAGTCAATGGGACTTGATGGGATGCATCTACGAGTGCTGAAAGAGCTGGCCAGACCATTCACAATCTTACTTGGAGAGTTACAGAGTTCAGGAAAGGTGCTTGAGGACTGGAAGCAAGAAAGTATAATCCCAGTCTTCAAAAAGAGCAAGGGGGGGTGACACAGAGAACTACTGACCCATCAACCTCACCTCAGTGTCTGGAAAGGTGATGGAGCACCTCATTCTAGAGGCCATCTCTATCCATATGGATGACAAGAAGTTGTTCAAGAATAGTCAGCATTGGTTCACTAAAGGTAACTCCCTCTTGACCAACCCAATTGCCTTCTCTGACATGGCAGCTACCTGGATGGATGAGGGGAGAGCAATGGATATTGTTTGCCTCGACTTTAGCAAGGCTTTTGACACTGTCACATTCTCAGGCAAACTCAGGAAGTATGGCCTGGATGAACGGACAGTGAGATGGACTGAGAGCTGGCTGAACAACAGATCCCAGAGGGTCATAATCAGTGGCACAGGCTCTGGCTGGAAGCCTGTCACTGTTGGTGCCCCCACAGGTCAATACTGGGCTCGGTATTGTGTAACTTATCCATCAATTACTTGGATGAAGGGGAGATGCCTCCTCCGCAAGTTCTCTGAAGACACAAACCTGGAATGGTCAATATTCCAGGGTGTTGTGCAGCCCTTCAGCAGGACTTCAACAGGTTGGAGAGATGGGCAGAGAGGAACTGCCTGAAACTCAACAAAGACAAATGCAGGGTCCTGCACTTGGGGAAAAAGAACCCCACACTCCAGTACAGGCTGGGGGCTGACCTGCTGGAAAGGAGCTCTGAGGAGAAGGACCTGGGGATCTTAGAGGGCAACAAGCTTTCATGAGCCAGCAGTATGTCCTTGTGGCCAAGAAGCCAATGGCATCCTGGGCTTCATTATGAAGAGCATTCCTAGCAGGTCAAGGGAGGTGAACCTGCCCCTCTACTCAGCCCTGGTGACACCACACCTAGAGTGCTGTGTCCACTTCTGGACCCCTCAGTATAGACATAGAGTTTCTGCTCTCTCCAGCAGAGAGCTACAAAGGACTAGAACATCTCTTTTATGAGGAGCAGCTGAGAGAGTTGGGCCTGTTGAATCTTGAGAAGAGATGACAGAGAGGGGACCTCATCAATGTCTGTCAGTATCTGAAGGAGGGCACCAAGAGGATGGAGCTGGGCTCTGCTGGGTGGTGCCAAGCAGCAGGGCAAGAGGCAATGGGCAGAAACTGATGCACAGGAAGTTCCACATGAATTTGAGGAAGAACACCTTTATTGTGCAGGTCACTGTGCATTGGAACAAGTTGTCCAAAGAGGTTATGAAGTCTCTCATTGGACATATTCAAGCATCACCTGGACACAATCCTATTTCATGTTCTCTAGGATGACTCTGCTTGGGCAGGGAGGTTGGACCAGATGATTACTGTGATCCCTTCCAACCATACCCATTTGTACACACTTTTTGAACCTCTATGCTCTATTCTATTAAAACATTTTATATGATCTAAATGAAACATACAGAGCAAAATACTTAAATCTTGAGATTTAATATCTCACCAATGAGGATATAATTATAATTACAAACCAAGTCCAACTCTGTCAGTCCTCTAACCCTGCTCCACTCAGCCACAGTCCCTTTGCCAACTGGACGGGTCTCTTTTGCCTTGCTGGAATTTTCTTGATCTTCTCTTCTGAGTGATAGCTGTTGGCACCCTGCAAGCATGGGAATTTGCTGGCATATTGTCGGTCAGACAGAGAAGATAATGGAGAAGAGTAAAGAGGCCAGGTGAGACTCTGCTAACTGAGAGTGAAAAGCACTGTGAAGAGGAAGAAAAAGGAGGAGGTTTTTCCACCAGACCTGAAGGTATAATATTTTAGTTTTATTGTCCAAATAATAACCAACCCATGAGCCATTTTTTCCTGGACCATACTTATGAACCTGACTGCAGTGGCAAGGTGTCAAAACCCCTACACATGTGCTTGCACTCAGCAATAAGTAAATTCAGGTGCCAACAGTCACAGCCACTCCATGGTGTCAAGTAGAAGGCAGGAATATACCATACAATCAAAATGTCTGAATTACTTCCTTGGGATTGTGGCTAGTGCTCTAGTCCCCAGATCCTTCCAACTAACTCTGCTTGGGCTTAGCTATCATCAATCTGGGTGCAGACCTGGAGTTGACTGCACCTCACTGTGCCCTGAGCCCAAGATAGGGCTGGGAACACTGTGCTGAAGTGTCTGATACTGCTGATCTGCCTCAGCATCATCCCATCCAAAGGGTAGCAAATATTGTCACACCTGAGCTGGCACCTGGAGTCTTTCTGCCTGTGCAACATCATTTATACCCAAAAAGGGTAAACAGCCCATGAGTAACAGATACAGATTCCTGTGGCTTCAAAGCTTTTGTTGAACTGGAATATTTTAAAATACCAGACTGTTAATAACAACAAACATTTGCAAAAGCACATTTTTTACTGTTCCATTGTTTAGTAAGCACATTTCTTTTTACTTTCAAGTGTCCTGCTTTGCGCTATAACTGAAGATCTCTTGGAAATTTCTGGATAGGAGAGGAGTGGAGAGGAGAGGAGAGGAGAGGATGACATATTAAACTGATCTATTAAAAGATTTAAAAGGCTGACTTGATTGGTTAGTTGTATAATGCAAGGGCCCATTACATGACAGAAGGGATCAGTTTGCAGGACATCACCATCAGACTCCTTGGTTCAGTGTTGTTATTGAGCAACACAGATATCAAGGGTAATGAAAGAAGGTTACAGCACCTATATGAAAATTCATGTTCATTCCTTAAGCTCTCTACAATTATTGAGATATCAACCACTACCATAGCCTGTTCACCCAGCCTAATTTTCCCTGGCTGATTTCTTTGGTATACCTCAACATGCAGAAAAGGCTTAGGAAGGGATTTCAAGGACAGCCAATGGTCTTCATTAATGGATTCAAAGAGGGTCTCTCAGGCTCTAGGGAAGTACAATAAAGCCCAGAGAACTGTATGAGACCTTGACAGACAGGCTGCCATGACCTGTGTCATTGGCCAAGCAGATGAAAGTAGGTGTGATAACAGCAGAATCAAGTGCAATGGATGTAAGAGTATTGCATTCAAGAAAGTTATCCAAATGCGCACAAACATTTTGACTGACTTGTTTCTGACAAATAGAAAATGCCTCCTTGTTAACCCCTTAGTTTGTTGCTTTTCAATTGGAAATGAACTTTCCCAACACAAGTATAGCTCTGTGTAAACCAGATGTCCTGGTTTGTTATTCTCAGATATTTTCCATCACACAACTACATCATGACAGCGTGATGAGCCAGGGCTATGGATTTCTACCATGAAAAAATAATGGCATAATCTTCTCTTTAGCAATCATTATAGGAAGTCTTTGGTCAGAAGGAAGCCAGAAAATCCTGCTAAGTCTTTTCCATGAAGTAGATCAGCTGCTATGTGAATTATAGCAGCCCAAAGTGATGAATTACACATGGCGCTGACATTAAATCTTGGTGTGTCTTGCTCTTTTCTGGTTTTTAAATATGTCTACCGTCTCTTGGAGAGTCAACATGTGTTGTCACAGGTCAGTTGCCTAATTTTAACCACTAGTGGGGCTTGCTTATCCTGGGCCAGAAATAGGAAGCCGAGTGATGGTCATATGTCTGACAAGGAGCCGGGCAGTGGGCCAAAACACATTTGAGCTGGATGGAATTTCTTGCCACTGTGAAAATGCAGTGCTAAATCTTCCTCCCCCACTCGCCTCTTTACACACAAGTGGATCCCTCTAGTACAGTGAACTGTCACCCGAAACTAACAAGGAGGATGTGTCTCCCAGCAATCTGAGCTTAGGTCAAAAGTTCACCACTTGCCAGCCCCCTATGCCAACTTGGACCAAGATTTCTGGAATGGTTAGAAAAATATTCTAAATTAATTCACCTTGCTATGTTATTTCATTAATAACCTCTAAAAATGCAAAGAGTGCAGCCTTAAAATTCCTTGACATCCTCAGCATATGACTAATAATAATGAAACTTTCTTGCTGTCAGCAGAGCCACTCTGTGAACACTCTGTTTTCCCTGGAGTTTCATGGAGCCTTTAGCAAATGCAGTACATTTGCCATGTCCATTTTTTACAGCATAGTAACTGCTGTTCAGCCAGACTTGCCTGGGCTGGTTCTTTGTCCACCTCCCCACACTGCACTTTCCCTGCGCTGTGCTATTTTTCTCACAAGAATATTTTTTACAAGCATGATTTGGGCATGCATGAAATAACCTTTTACATGTTATGTCTTTCTTATTTTCTCTATATTAGTTCTGAGTCCAGCCTCTCACTGTCTTCCAAAATATGCTATCCATGCAGAGCATGGAGTTGTTACCAGCCTGAGACTGTGTGTGTGGAGTGAAAAGGGCTCAGTCCTCAGACTGGGACAGACCGTGTCTGACATGCCATTATATAACATGAAACCAATGTACACAAGACTATCTTCAGGAGTACATTTTACTCTTTATGGAGATCCCCATCTCCATATCTTGCTTCAAGCATTTCTTTTTAAAATAGCCTTTGGGGAGCCAGTGGACGAGACTCTGCTCACTGGGGGTAAATCCAGGGCTACAGGATTGTTTTCTAAGTCACGCCTGCATCCAGGCTTCTAGGACCAGGACTTCATAAAACACAGGTTGGTATCTAGAATTAAAGTAAATCTAGATTAAATTTTTTCTCTTTTTGCTCCTGATTTTGCCCCAATGGCAAAAGCAGAGCAAAGAGTCAAGATGTTTTTATTCTCAACACCTCCAAACCAGTAATGAAACAGAAATCTCTCACCATAATTTTTTTAAAAGTCCATAGCAAGGCACAATTATGGCCCATACAGTGTACTCCCTATCAGTCTTTGATAGGTCTGTCCCCACTGCATATCCAGATCTAACAGGATCATGTTCCACAGTTTCCAGTTGACATGTGAGTATTTGGAGATGCCATGCTAGGTGACTGGAATAGATCCTTTACCCTACCCAAGCCTCCTTTGGACCTGGGAGGTTTGCAAAAACATAGTTCTTTGAATCTGATTATTTCCCCACCATGAGAAGCAGTTGAGATAAAATCAGAAGTGCTACAATAAATCAGGAGAGGTTGTAATCCAAACATATTCTCTCCAACAAGCTTAGCCAGAGGAACAGCTCCCTGAGGTCTGTCCCATGCCATGACCAATTGCCCAGCCACTCAATTTTGCATCCAGAGATCTGTTCACACCACACTCACATCACACCAGAGGCAAACAGGCAGGTTCAGAAAAGTGTAGAAAGGAGGAGTGACTAAAAACTGTTTTTATTGCTGGATGACCTTCCACTGCATTAATTATAAATGATCCTTTTCCCAATGAATCCCATTTCTTTCCTAACCCAGCCCTGTGCCTGTCTCAATTAACAGTTCATTTTCAGAATAAGGTTGTTCCATATGCACTAAGAGTTTATTACCAAAAAATTCACATGCTAACAAATGTAATCTTCTAGCACAGGTGAGATTGATCAGTGAAAGAGTTTTCCAGAGGTGAAATAAGGGTGGAATATTTTTTACACAATTTTCCATATTTACTTAGTATTTTCCCATTTGTTTAAAAATTAGGCCCAGGGGAAAAAAAAAATAAAAAAAACAACCCCACCATTCCAAACTGCCCTAGAGATAAGCAAAAACTGAAGAAAAAGAAACAAACATCTATCACAGCAGATTAATGACATCTTGAAGTCCAGAATATTCAAGAACAGATGCAAATATTTCTTGCCGCAGTTGTCTTGGATTTTGTAATAACAAAAAATTAGATTTTGGGAGTGAATTTTTCATGGCATAGACACCTGATTTGATTTGTAGAAAACAGACAGAGACTACTTCCTCCAAAGTATGCCGCCGTTGCATCTCCACCAGACATTGCCACATGCACATGAGCAGTGCTTTTGGGTTTTTCCACACAGGTTTTGGCCATTCAGTTGTATGTGGTGCAGGAGCAGCTGCAGTCTGAGGCGTTTGGAAGTGTTCCTTTGCAGGGGCTTTCTGGGAACACCTACTTTCCATTACCTCTAGAAGAGAAAAAAAAACCTGCTTCTGTCATCTTCTGGTTTCAGAGAAGCATCAACTGCTGGCCTGGCCACACTCCATGTTGAGGTAGTTCTTCAACTGAATGTTACGTTCTACAATTTTTAAGGAAATCACCCCTTTCCCAGTTTTTAGTGAATAATTTCATAGTTTCTGAAAATCTTCATCTTCAGACTTTCATTATGGTTGTCAAAGAAAGAAGAAAAATATTTGTGTGTTTATCTATCTATTATGTTTATATACACGAATGTGTGTGCATGTATATTTGCATGTATGAATATGCATGCACTTTTTAACCCCTTTACTGTCTCCTTCACAATGAATGTTTGTAAAAGCATGCCAGAAAATGTTTATCTGGTGTTACATCCTGTGTGACTGATACACCAATGGTGTGCCATCCTGAGCAGTCATGAACCCCATTTACAAAGAAAAGCCAAATGTACATTTATTGTATGCAAGCTGACCAGTGGAAAGAAGTCAATACATGTAGACTAATCAGTAAAACAGTCTTTTTAAAGGGCTGTGCATATAGCAAGTGTTTCATTAGACTCATTCTTACTGCACTTGCTATTGACCCACAGTGCCAACCTTCAATCAGCATGCTTCTGGAAACTTCTTCTGAAACCAAGCCTATATCCTGCACTCATTTTCTTCTCCCTTCCCTGCCCATAGTAAAGCATTTCCTTGTTTCCTGCACCATTGCTCATCGGGGGTCAGCGAGTCAGTGAAGCTGGAAACCTCAGTGCACATGGGAGCAGGCTGTTAGAAGCATTTTTCACACATCAACAAGACCTGCCCTGTGTAGTTTTACATGGCATGGTGTGAAAAAAGGTTGTAACAGCCAGCTGGCCATCCACACCAGGAATGCTGCTTATGCAGGGCTGAGATGAGGGTGCAGCTTCCTAGGAAAATGTCCAAATCCAAACTGGGACTGCAGAAGTGAAGAACACTTGCTGAAGGCATACCCCGATTGAGGTCTCACCACAGAAACTGAAGGAACCACACTGGGATCACCAGCTGGCTCCAGCAAAAAGGGTGGAAAGGAGGACTCTGGCAGAGAAGGGAGGCATAAACTGAAAGATTCCCCTCTGTGACAGAAAGATCATCACCAGAAAGCAACAGCATCAGGGAAATCTCTGTCAAAACTATCAAATAAAACAGAACTAAATGGTGATCAGTTATAGTTCTCATAGTGTTTAACATGTGATGGGGATTTTAAAGGTGTTCCAGAAGTTCCAAATACAAGCAGGTTTCTAGTCCTTCTTGAAAATAACTTCTTTAAAAATGAGAGAAAAGTATTAACTCAGTAGTGCTGTGGGAAATGAGTGTTATAGGTTTTGTTCAAATGTTTCTATAAAGGACAACAGCAACCTGGAAACATGATGAGTCCCTCAAGGAGACTGGAGGTGAATTTTGTCCATGAAACTGCTGCATATTAGCTTTCAGGCTACTCAACATCCCCAAAAGACAAAATGCTCTTTCCACTCCTTCAGTTTAGAAATTCCCTATCATATCCCTTAGATCTGAAAGTTTGTCTTATAGATATTGGTTGCTCAGCCTTCTCTTTCCATTATATCCCTCTCAAATTGTCTCTGCTTAGGTATTTGACAATTCTGAGAAATTTGCGTAATAGGCTAGTAGGTAGCCAAGTAGATATTAAATGGATAAATAATCTTGGTAGGAATAGTCTAGCAGGCACATAAACTATACCTTTAAAAACATTTGGAGCTCTTCAGTGTGAAAAACACTGTATATATTTTAGGCATATTTTCACACATCAAATATTTTTTATTCTTTCTTAAAAGCAAAATTATTGACTCTTTCTGTTAATAAGAAGACTTGTAACCAATTTGTGTTTTAGGACAAATACAGAAGGACACAGTTGAAGAAGCGAATGTGTTGGTAAAGAGATAATAACCTTTTTACTAAGTCAGTGAGGATGGTAACTTTTTCTACTTAGTGCTTCGTGTATGTGTGAAATCACTACTTTTGCATGTGCTCTCTGAGATACAGAAAGCATAGCTCTGGCTAAAGCACATATAACTAGATGGAGAAGAACATGCAGTGTCAGGATGCCCTGAATACCCTTTGGAAAATTCATTTTACCCTTGTGCCAGCTTTCTCTCATCTATGCAAAAGCTGTGAGGCAGCCTTACTGATTTAGGAGATTAACACGTACAATTCATGCAGTAGGAGTCATCTTGCTTTTCTCAAATAAGAGGAGCATACAGAAGGGTGCCACAAGTTGTATGTGTGGTGGAAGAATCCCTGAGCAGGGTCCTGATGGACCCTATTTCTCTGGGGCAACTGACTTTGAACTCTGTGCCAGGGCAATGCACAAAAGTAACATGGGAGAGAACTTGAAACAAACTTCTGAAGCTCCAGTGAAGAGCAGGACACACACCCCAACCTGGCTGCAAGCAGAGAGGAAGCAGTGTAACCATAATTCTGCACATGCAGGATGCAGGGCAAGGGATAGCATAGGAGTAAATAGATTATATGACATATTTTCTGACACTGGCTTCAAACACTGTAACTGCACTTGCCTGTCATTGGAAGGTGGAACCCAGTGTGTTTTGATGAATGATAAAATTTTTCCTCCACCATGAGAACACACTCAGCTGGGAAAGAGCACAAGATCCAATAATCGGTGTGTGGTTTCCCCCAGAGCATGGCAGCAAGCTGTGCTCCATGTGGGAAGAGGCAGGAGCAGGGTGTCCCATGTGGCAGGAATGTGAGGACTGTGGAAATTGCTTGGTGCTGGAAGGTGAGAGACTGAAATATGGTTTGGCACGTGCTGCCTGGAGTGACATGCTGAAAGACAAACTTCTGTCCTTGGGCGTGCAGGGGGCTGGGACAAAGCACACAGCGTGTGGGAGAGAAGAGAGCTGTAAGGAGTTCTTGAGTATCCTCATCTTTCTCTGGAGCATGGAGCTAATGGCAGGCTTTCCCCAACAGCTTTTCCTTGAGTGTTTTTGATTTCCCTGGAAATCACCCTCAGCCCCTGCTTCAGCTGCCTGGCAAGCAACTACCTACCTGCCCCAGGAAGGTACACGAGGGCTCCTGAAGGCAGCAGCATCCCTGCACAGCAAAACCAGTAGAGCCAGGTCCCAGTCTATTAACAGGCTGGAAGCAACAGAGAAAATCAGGACAAGTGACACACAGACTGGTAAAATTATCCCTGTGATCAGCAGTAGACAGTATAACAAATATTGATGCCTTAATGGTGGGCAAGCCAGTTTATTTACTGCAGCAGTTGTCTTATTTCAACAGATGGGGACAGAGAAATAGCTTTGAGCTACCTTCCTATTGCCCTCTGCATTTGGCCAGCTCTTCAGCTCTCATACTCTCCTTTACAATAAACCATGCTCCCATCTCACCAGGGAGCTATCTGTACCAATTTCTGAAAAATGTAATTCAAAAATTATGTCAAATTCTGAAGATAAATTAGTCCTGTCTATTAATTTCTTGTGAAGCAACAACTCCAAGTATGTGCCAAACCATGTGCTTGGCTCTTACTAGCTATATACAGAACATCAACAAAAATTGAAAGGTAATTCTTAATGTTTTCCTCAATATATTTCTGAAATGAAAATTGTGTTCTGCTACTTGGCTATGAAAACTGGATCTGCATCTCAAAACTTTGATTTGTTTGAATAGTATCTCCACCAATTTAACTCAATAGGCAAGCAGTTCTTTAATGCACACAAGCCTTCTTCAGCAGAGATGTGAGAATGGCTTGCTTTCTAAGCTCATGGCTCTTACCTCCTGTGCCAGCTCACTGACTGATTCATAGGTACATGTAAAACTCCTTGCAGTTCAGGGAAGTGCCCACCTCAGCATGAGAAGGGATTCTTCTTTAAAAAGTACAACCATCCTGCATGAAGATCCCACCACGAGCCCTGATATGAGCATTATGATTTGCCTTTGAGAGTGTGCTTTTTTGCATGAGATTTTATTTCATTCATCCTTACTCTAACAGTATTTTGTACAAGCAAGGACATCTCTAACTACTCGTCCTTGGAGCACTGTTATTTATTACAGATAAATCTGCATACTAATATCTTATCTTTCCATATTAAAAGAGGCAAATTTACACAGATACCAATAGGAAACTAAGTCAGAATTCCCATCTGGGCTACCTTATGACTATGTATACACAGTTTTTAGTGAACTAAACTGTAATATATAGATATTATGAAAATCAAATGACATATTCTTTTGTTCCCTTCTCCCTCACATATTGCATACCTGTCAGTATGTTTGTTCATTCTTTTCTTACTGTCTTTCTCTCCCCTTCTTGTTTGTTTTTCCAGCCTCATTTCTGAAGATGGATTTGGATTCTGTTGCTGTGAAGACTAAGTTCTCTATTAAATATAACCATTTTTAAAACAAACAAACCAACAAACAAACAAACAAACAAACAAACAAACAAAAACCCAGTAAATGTCGGCTCCATTCAGTTTCATAAAGTCAGGATATTTTCCAGGCCCTGAAATCATCCCTGTTTACACTTAAGCCCAGAGCTACATTATTTGGGGCAATTCCAGGCAATGAGAACACAATTCCCTGTAGCATGGCTCCACCTCCAGTATTTTGCTATGAATTTTCTTTTTATTTTATTTTGCAATTTTGTTGCTTAAAATATACTCTGTTACCCTTTTCTAGTGGCATTCTCTCAAAGCTTAGCCAAATACACACTGAATAAAACAGAAGTGAAGGAGCGAGCCCCTTCTGTATGATATAATGTTGCCCACTCTGAGCAATTAAAATTTCCACTTGAGGAAGACTTAATCAGGGAAGTAAATGAAAATCTTTCTTTTCATCATCCCAGCGTATATTGTTGGCAGTATACTAAAGTCTGTACAGATATTACAAGACACATAGCTTACCTGTTTGTGCTCTGCTGAAAACCTGATTTTCTTGTTGTTTCTTTGCATCGAAGCACTCTCTCAAGCTGCAGTCTTCCTCTGCCACCTATCTCCCTCTGTCTGAAATTTTATCTAAAAGAGTGGAAAGAAAGATGCTTCTAAAATGAAAGCATTTACAGGAATTAAAGATTTTGTATAAAAACAATTTCTTTCTTCAAACTAAAATGTGCAAAGGTATAACTTTGCAATCAAAATCACTGAGACTGGACATTGCAGAGGATCTATATGCCACAATTATATCAGGAGTTTAGTGCCTGCATTAATAGAGCTGGTGCTTCTAGGAAACCTCAGGAGAGTGCAGACACAGCCTTTTTCTGCTTTCACATGAAAGCAATTTTTTTTTTTTTAAGTAAAATAAAACAAAAATTTCCCCCTATTTTGTGCATGGAGGTGATTGTTAAGGAAAATTTTCACTGAAATTGCTTTCCTGTTCTGAGCACAGAAAAAATACATATTGTAGATACTGTAGTCAAATGCAAAAAATATATATCTCGGTGAATGAATCTCAGAACAAGCCAGATTCATCTTCTGGAGGCTTCAGTGCTGAGAGGGGGAAAGAGGTGAACACTGATTCAACTCAGATCTGAATGTGCCAAAACACCTGCATTGAAAAGCTGTGGCCTCTGCCTCTGAGGGCAAAACTGAGTCTGTTCCTATGCTGACTTGGGAAAAAACTTCCATGAACTTTCCTATTGCCAAACCAAGCCCTAAACTGAATGCATTCAGTGTGTTCTCACGCGTGTGAATGTATTCCCTCATGACAGCTCTGGATTTTCCTTCCAGCCCTGCATAATGATCTCTTCATCTGCCGCCATCAGTAGAGGAGAGACAGGTGATGCCTCTGGCTCGTCAGGGCTGGGTAGGACGGGTGAGTGACACGCGCCAGATGCTGCACCCTGAGCTGGGCTGCAGCTCCCCTGGAAATACATCATGGAGTAAAAATCACCACGTACATTCCAGCTGCTGCACAGCATGCCACTGGAGCAGACGTGCTGTCACATGTACAAATGCACACCAAGTAGTATCTGTACATGTGGTTAATTAGCAGCTAGCAGTTCTTTGAGGTGTAGGGGAAGAAAAGGAAGAGGAGAAAAAAAAATTACACCTTCAAAGGAAGATCAAAATTAACTATACAAGCCCTCTGAGATTGAAACACGGGTTTTTCAGGACAGGAGAGACAATGAAGTCAGTGATATGCATCCCCTGATTTTTATGTTGTGTTTTACTGTATTTATAATACCTATTTTTATCTTTAATATCAGTTAATTCAGTATCCACAAAAACTACCAAGCCAGAACCTCTTGAGCCTTAAGTCCTCTGTATCAACACAGACTCAGAGGCTGGACCTCAAAAACATCCCTGAGAACACCATGGTAACGGTTGCCAAGCCCTAAAAAACAAAAAGCTTTTAGGGATATGGAGAACAAAGACTGACAAGATAAGAAAGAGGAACAGCATTATCTATCTTAATTAATTTTAGCCAAATTTGATCAATGTAAACTCATAAGCAGTGCATTCAGCTATAAGTTAAGTATGTGCTTAGTCCTACAGGCAGACTGAGGCATTAGAGAGTAAAGTAGAGAGCAGGAATAGGAAGACTAGTGAAACTGAATTTATCATCTTATGGAGGAGGCACTGCACAATATAAGTGATACATACAGCAAGTAGACAAAAAATATAAGAAACAATTCAACACACAATCTTCAGTATTTAGAAATATGACTACTGCCACATAGGAGTATTGTATATGAACACTATATGAATATTTGTACTAGTTCATTTGTGGACTGTGCAAGATGATCATCAGTAACCTGAAAGTTGATATGAAATCCCACCAATAAATCTAGCAGGTAACAAGAAGGCTGGTGAGTAAAGGGAGAATTGGGACATTTGGTAATATCTGAGTCCATTTCTAAGTCTCTTGGCATTCTTAAAACAGCACATGAATTGAGTTGTTTGAGATGTTTTTGTCACATCTATGACAAAGGAAAACAAGGGATGGAAAATGTCCTAGAAACGATGACTGTACAAGGCATCATGCGGAGGTGTAACAGGCTCACATGGGATCATCACAGTTTTCAGCCTAGTTACTTGCAATCTCAGTCAGACATGTAAGAGTTTAGAAGAAATTCCAGGAGATTCCTGATACCATTGGCTCCTCACCACCAAGTAGTCCATATCTTTTATGTACTTGTAGTACCAAAACTGAAAATACAGTGGTCATCACTGTGGGAGAACACATCAGTATAATTGTAAAAATTTTCTTATGCCAAAAAAACCCAACAGTTATAAGCATCAGTTTCAAATAAGGTATTTTACTTCATGTATTAGAGAAATGTTAGAAAAATAACAAGTTCTGTCTCAATATTTTAAAAACAGTGTTGAAAAAAGTCATAGGTTGCAAATAAATGGTACAAAAACTATTAGAAAAATTGCAGTAGAAAGTTAAGGAGCTCCATCTCTTTTGGCAGGAAAAAATATTATATGGAACAAAATAAATTTCATAAGAGAAAAAAATTGCAAACAAAAAGACTGTTTAGATAAGTGAACTAAGGCATTACATGAACCAACAGCTGGAAGCTGAAGCCAAGCAGCCCAAGCTGGAAGAGAAAAACACTGAAGGCTGCTAAGTAGAGCGGCAAACGGCTGCAGTGAGGGCTAGATTCTCCACCCACCTCATGGTGTCTTCTATTAGGAAAAGCATGTCTTAGTGGAAACAGTGAAAATCTCCCTGAGCTTCTAAAGAAGCATATTATGAACAGCAAGAATTATATATGTGGTATGATTGAAAATACAGAAATATCCCTTCTGGATGATTAATACTAAATCCTTTAATTGAACGCAATACTCGGTGCTCAAACCTTCGCACACCGGGGGCTGGCAGGCTAGCATTGGATGTAGGATTTCCAGGGAAGGTGAGAAGAAAATGTGGTCAGTGCCACCATCTTTTTGTCTGTCTTTCTGAATGTTGATGTTTTGTTTCATTATCTGTTTGCTTGTCTGGTGAACCATTTGCAGTAGTACCCAATTCTTGTTTTGTAAAAAGTTCCAGCTTAGTTAGAAGATAACACTGATCTGCTTTATAAGAATGCTTTCTGAGGCAAGTTGTAACTTTCTGCATCTTGCTGTTTATCAGAACCTATAATTCTTTACTCCTAACAAGATTTTCTTTTCATATAACCCTGTGAAATATTTACCAGTGTCTGGCTTAGGAATAGGCCCATGCCGGTTCTGTGATGGTACACAGCCAGATCTTAACCCCTGTCCTTTCTAAAATTCTGCTTTCATTTACTGCTGTCATAATTTTCTCTCTGACATAACTCAGCTGTTTCTTAGCAAGTTTTTGTAATTCCTTATGTGACTCAACCCACCTAAAAGTCTTCAGTTAAGAACAAGAAAGACTGTTTTCATATAATTGTAAATATACAGCGAGATGATTAGATGATTAGTGAATATAGTTTCTGACCCTTGATTTCCAGGATTATTTCCTATACCATGGCTAATTTCACAGATGCGCCAAAGAGGCAAAACACCGCCAGCATTTTTGCATGGATGTTTGTATCACTCTGCATTAAGACACTGAAGTTTAGTTATGTCTTACACTGCACAGTTTTACAGTCTAATAACTGTCTATAGAAGAGACCTAATTCATATCAAGACACATCAGAGCCGATTTCCCTAGCATAGACTTGGGCATGAGGTAAAACCCCTGAATTCAGCCCTCAAGAAAAGATTCTCCAGGGTTCTCCAAGCTAGACTGTCTGCCACATCGCAGCACCCAGTCACACGTGTTGCTGTTACACTTTGGGCTTTTCCACACAAGTGAATGCTCAGCCTTGGCCAGTGTCAGGTCCTACCTTTGCTGTAGGCAACAGAGTCCTGGTGAAGGGCTGGTCTGAAGAGCAGGATGGCATGCTATGCCTTGATCAGGTGTTCACTGAACTTGCCCTCTGAGATATGGGCTTTTTGTTGGCTCCCTGCCCAGCACATTTTACCTTTGAAACAGGCACAGGTCTGTGTGTGCTGGGAAAGCTCCCTACCTCTCACTAGCAGGGACACAGAGGAGAAGTGAAATCCCATTGTCCCAAGTGAGATCCCTCAGTCCCCCACCATGAGGAGGGAAGAGCTGCTCTTTAGCTGGCTGCTTTAATTTGGACACCAGACACAGAGTGTGTCCTTCCCTCTACTGGGAGTATTTGTTTACTGTTCAGGAGAAATAAAATTATACAGCATAAGCTACATTTCTTCGAGTTGAATACCCAGAAGTTATCCCTTCATTTTCTTGATCACCAGCACAAAATTGGCTCTGATGGGTGAAGGTGCAACACTGAGGCAGAACCCACAGCCCCAGTGTTTCAGTCTGCTCTGCAGTATGAAAACTGAATTTCCCAAATTAGAATAGGGAGGGAAAAAAATGTTTAAATGTGAATTTTAAACTTTGCGCCTGGTGCAGAAAACATTGAAACATGCTCATCAGGCACTGAAATATGATTTTGGTGAATGACAGGCATTCAAAACAACTTCTTGCACTTGGAATATAAAAAATTGCATTTTGAAGAAAACAAAATAGAGTCAATGTTTAGTTTTAAATATAAAGTTTTTCCTGCTAAAATTAGTTTAAATATTTTCAGGTCTTCAAAATTCAGTGTTCATTCTTTTCAGATTTCCCCCAATACCTTCATAACCAACCAGCATTTGAAAACTGAGTAATATTCTTTCTCTTGTATTTTCTATAATTTTTCTGTGTTATTACAGGTGCTTAAAACAAAGCAAAATGGGTCTCTTCTCACAGTAGTTGTGGCCTGTACAATGAAGCTGAACATTTCAAAGAGTTGATCTTGAAATGAGAACTTATATCTCCTTTAAAAAATAATCTGCCTCCCATGCAACTCCTTTAAAATGAGCAATGAAGATACATTCACCTATTTACAACTTTGCGCGTGTCATACTCAGCATAAAACCAGGGAGTAAATCCAGTTTACCTTCACGATAATTTGTTGTTTTGACGTGACTTTGCCATTGGCGTTGTTTTAGTTTCTATTAAATGCAAAAGCATCTCTGTTCCCGGGATTTGTAATGATTTGAAAGTTTCTGGGGGGATTCCTCCTCAGGAGCAACTGGTTTTTCTTCCTTCGGTTCATCAGATCTTTCAGCTCCTGTGGCTTTGGTGGTGGCATTTTCCAGTGGACGCCGGACTTGGTGGGATTTGGATGGGGTCACCCAGATCCCTGCCTTTCCCGGAGCTCCACTTCTCCCGGGCCAGGAGCGGGAGCCGACAAGGTGGAGGGCGGCAGGGGTCTCGTCCCCGGGGAGAGCGGGGCAGCACCCGGCACTGGAGGCATGCGGAACGCAGTGGAATAAATGAAATAAAACTAAAAGCAGCGGGAGATGGGTTGACTCGCGGGGTAAGCCCCCATCTACCGCCGACCCCCGGTTCTCCCGCAGCCCGCCGGCCTCCCGCCCCGCCCCCGCGGGGGGTCCCCGCGCCCCGCGCCCCCNGAGATTCCCCGGGCCGCCGGGGAGCCCCTCCAGTGCCGGCGTATTTGCGGGAGGGAACCACGCTATAGGAAGGGCGGAAGGCAGGGAAGGAAGGCAGGGAGGGGGTGTCAGCACAGCCCAGCGCGGCCTCATCCCCCCTCACTCCTCCCCCCAGTGCGTGGTGCCTCTTAACCCCCGGGAACCTCCCTCCCCCGAAGCATTACTCCACTTTGC
>VWZN01002344.1:578160-610541 GCA_013396955.1 Regulus satrapa | reverse complement strand
AAAAAAAGGGAAGGATGAAGCCCTTCAGATTGTGCAGGGGGGGCATGGCCCAGGGGGAAAGCAGCCTGAGAGGCTGTATGGGAAAGCAAATTGTCTTTTCACTGCAGGTGCCTTAGCTGGAGGGGACTACCACCCAACTAGCCGCGGAGTGACTTCCAAACTGTGTCTGTGACCAATGCATTCCCCATTGACCCCAGCTCTCAGTTTAGAGTGGTCATAGTGATGGGAGAAAAGCAAAAAGCAAATGTGGGAACCATCTCATCAGCTTCCCATCTCTGAAAACAACTATCGTGTGTGTCCCTGTATCTTGCCCTGCATGTATCACCACCCTGATTGCTGCTGGAGCGCTGACAAGGACTCTGAAGTTTCTGGAAAAAAAGGGCTTCCAGACCTGTCCATGGCCATGTGCTGTCACGGCCAAGGCCATGGTTTATGCACAGCTCTCTGTATCCATGTCTTATTCACACTGGACAGGCTCACGAGGGTAGTCAGGGCAGAGGGAAATAACATTTCCCAGACTCCATCTGCCAGAGAGTCAAGACTGGCACTTGCTTGTGGGGAGCCTTAGTAACCCTCCCTCCCAGAGCCACCTGCTCAGCCAGGGCTGGTTTCCCAGACCCTGCATGGATTGCTGTCTGTAGCGTCTAAGAATATTTCACGGGTGAGAGATACTCAGTGCTGGAACTCATGGCAGTAGAGGAGGTTTCTTTGCTCATCATGAACTGCTTCCCCTTCTCCCAAGCAACGCCAAGGCTCAGAGCTGACATACTTTCATGGCAAAGAAGGAACATGTTTTTATTAGGAACCTGGTTTTATTTCTTTCAGGAACAGTGTGCATTCCCAATTAATCATGCATAACATCTATTTGTGCTATTAATAATCACCAGTCCATCTTGTATGTTGCTAACTGGGCTAAGAAAATGTGGGGTCCTTGTCCTTTGCCCTGCCAATCTCCAAAGTTCTACTGAGGGCTTCCCGAACAATATGGTGACAATATACTTAAGAAAAAGATTGCTGTAATAGATGGAGAATTGCCCTCAGATACTTGAGTAATTCAAACTTGCTTTTAGTCACATCTCTCACTGTTACTGCCCACTTTGCAACTGCATGGAGGCAGCAGCTGCTTTCCAGGATCCATTGGGCATAGATGCTTAGACAAGGAGATTATTACAAAAACAAGGAAGAAAAATGCAATCCTGGAAATTTAAGTGGTGCATAGTAGCTCTCATTCAGTTTCCACTTCTGAAGAAAAGAAATGTTTCTCTCACCTTTGGTAACAACCTTTTGCCCATCTACATAGTAAGAGAAAGCTGGTGTTTCATGGAGTTTCATGGTTAAGCCATAGGCTAGGTGTGTTGGATGTTTAGTTAGAGAGGAATCAGTAGCTGTTTGGAGCAAGTTCTTATGTTTGCCACTTTATTGTGGAATAAAGGGAATGAGAGGACTGGTTTGGGTCAGGGCGGGACAGAGCCCTAGGGAAAGGAGATCAAGGCTTGTGGGGCATGCTCATTGATGACTTTCCAACTTCCTTCACTCAGATGGTTCCTTCCCAATGAGCCAGCGCATCTTCCCGCCGTCCTTCTGGAACAGCACGTACCAGCCCTCCTCGGTTCCAGCCAGCCTGAGCAGCCCCCTGGCAGCTGCCACCCACAGCGAGCTGCCCTTCGCCGCTGCCACCGACCCCTACGCGCCCACCTCTCTGCACGGCCACCTGCACCAGGGTGGCCCTNCTCCGTGTCCACACCAGTCAGCCCCCCCTGTAAACTGGGCAAGAGCGAAGCGGGTGCTGCCGCGGCGTGGACGACACCGGGCCCTTTCCCCAATGCAACAGGAGACATGGCACAGAGCATTGGCCTCAATGTGGACACAGGTAATGAGCTGCCCTCGGTTCCTCCAGGTCCCCTGGCTCAGCCTCCCCCCTACTTCTCCCCCCACTCCCTGATTTCATAGCATCAATAGCAGTAGGGAAGAACTCATGGGGGGTGGCTGAGATTCTGCTGTGGGGGAATGAAGTGAGGGTGGAAGCCCCATGTGTGACATCTGAGCTCTGTCCTGGGTGCTCTTCTTGGGGCTCTCAGGCCAGGCAAGTGAGGAAGGGAGAGGGCAGGCCAACACATCACATCTCAACAACATTATTTGAATTTCTGATGCCCTCAAACATGTCCTGAGGCTACAAGTTGCTTTGAGGTACTTTTGTCCTGGCCCTGGTCTTGCTCCTGCATTGAGCAGCAAGAGCTGGGAGCAGAATGGAGCAACCTCAAAGGTCACTGCTTGGCCCCATTCATGTGCTGCCCTGAAGGGTCATTTCTAGACACCATGCAAGTTCATGAACTAGCTCCTCTCCTTACTTACCTTTTTCTTCCAGTTTTTGAGATGAAATAACAGTTGCATTTGCTGAGCAAAAAAACTAGTGGTCTTCCCCTGATAGTGCCTATTGGGGTGTCTGGAACCAAGTAGTGCTGACGAAAATGGGTACACCGGCACAGTCAGCAGTGACAGATCCTGAGTCAGTGGTTGTGAAGGGAAGGAAGGTCTGCTCCATGCTGGTTTCATTATTGCAGCCTCTCATGGCTCCTCAAGGTGTTCTCACTTTAAGCATGAGGGACGTTTGTCTTTCTCCAGTCTGGCTTGGGCTCTACTCCTTGTTTCACAGCCTTCTGGGGCTCTGGAGATCCCATGCTTTAGACTGATCTCAGCTGGCAAGAAATGCAATTTGTTTTCCTCTGTTCTTAAATGCCTGTACCTATTTTTCTTCCCCCTTTTTTTTCTTCTCTCCATTCTCAGGTTTGCAACCTCAGGATAAAAGCAAGGATCTGTACTGGTTTTAGAGCTGTCCTTCACTCTTCTTCCCCTGGCTCTCCCCTGTAGCTCTCTACCCATTAGACATGGTGGCATTCAGAGCTGAAATCGGGTCAGTTTGTAACAGCTTCTGATCTTGGTTTGCAGCTCGCCGTTACTCCTTCTGTGGTGGATCCCTTCTGAGCTGATGTGCTGACTCAAAGACTCTGAGATCCCCCCTTGCCCTTCTCCAAGCCCACCGTGGTCCTGCTGCTCGGGGAAAGACAACGGGATTTAAAAGGACCTGGCATTGCAAGGGTGATACTTTAGACTTATTTTGGAAAGGAAAGTCGTTCAGTTGCAAGAGGAGAGACAAAGACATTGAACTTCTATTTAAGCAGACCCCACACCCAGACCTGCAGCCAGACTACTCTGAAAGAGTCAAATGACATCACGGATGGTGATGCAAAACCACTGGCCTTCTTCATATACAGGCAACAGAGGAATTTGTGGGGTTTTTTTTAGTGGTGTGAATATTTTTTTATGGCAGTGAAAGTTATTTCTTGAATGCAACCATGGGAATGCTGCTCAGCAGTTTTGGACTGGATTTTTATTTTGCATTATAGAAAAGTAAAAGGAGAAGAAACTGGAACTCATTAACATTTTCGGACTATCAAGGAACTGGTCAGATTTTTCAGCTTTGTGGTTGTGAGTGGCAAGCGTATGACTGGGGCCACCTGCCCTGGACTTACATATATGCAGCTGTTCCCCTCACAACTGCTTAAATCCCAGAAAGACGAAAACCAAGGTGGCACTTCTCAGTGTTTGGCACATTTGCATTGGCTGTATAACAGTTGTTTGGTTGGGGGTAGGGTTGTTTGTTTGGTTTTGGTTGGTTTCTTGGTGGGTAATTTTTCTTTTTTCTTTTTTTTTTTTTTAATTTTTTAAATTTCTTTTTACAATAAATGTTTCTGGTGAAAGTTAAACCCTCTTAAAGCAGGGGGAGAAATGAATCCCATGAAGAATGGCTCACCTCCAACCCAACAGCCTTTAAAAGGGAGCACCAGAACGCACTTGATGGACATTAGTTCTGAGTTGCCTCTAACGATTCCCTTTGTCTACTTGTTGCTGTCAATTTGCCACTTTAGTAGTTGTTTTGTTTGGGGTTTTTTGAAAGGGGGAATTAGATGTTTAACAGTAGCAATGCTGTATTAAAGGTACCTCCTTCTTTCACTCTGTGTACTTTAATGAAGAATTAAAGGCAAATAAGAGAAATGAGGCAAACTGGAAACTTCAGGATGAAGCAGAAACCGTATCTCTCACATGGATGAAGTGAGTTATTTTATTATTTTGCATGAAAGAGAAATAGAAATCCTAACAGCTGAAAATATTTTCTTGGTGAGTAAATACACAGAGATAAATACAAACTATAAGAAAATATGAGACCATTGCAGTGCTATATTTTAGAGTAGGGTGTGTCCGGTAAGATTGGTTAAAGTAAGGGAGCTGCTCGGTATTTCTTCTGCTAGAAGAGGGGACTGTAGTTTATAGAATTGGTTTCGCTGTGGTAAATTAAATTGTTACCACCAGGTAACATAAATACATGACAAATAACTAATGAAACAGAGCAGAAATGGCATTTATCCTTTACTTAAAAGCTGACTTTTATAAAGACAAAACATCTGATCCAAACACTACTGTGTTTTGGGTTTTTTTCTGGTTTTGTGGATTTTTTTTCCTTAATGCAATGTCCTTGAAGCTGACAAAGAATATAGTAGGGAATTCCTAGCATTACCCCCCGACACTGGGAGAAGCAGTAGAAAATGAACTTTTGTTCATGCTGCAATGTTTTGCTGCAATGAGAGTTTTTACCTTCCAAACTCTCACATAATTTGTCATAATGTTCACCGTGTGTCAGAAGTGGAGTTAGGAATAATTCAAACTCGCTGCTCCTAGGTTTGGTGATAAAGCAATTTTATCACCAAATTTTCTGGGAAAGAATAGGAATCCTAACAGAAAGAGTTTGACAAAGCAGTGTGAATACATACTGTGGGAAGCTGACCAGAAGCACCCCCTGCCAGAGCTTAGGAAATGGCGGGGAGGGACTTGCCGTGATTCCTTCAGCCAGACAAACCGACGGGATTTTTTCCCTCGGCCTCCAAATAGCCAGAGCCCAGACAAGCTGCAAAAGGCAAGGGGATGACCCCAGAATTTACATTATTTGTTAAACCAAAAACACTCCAAGGTGTTTATCAAGAAAGAAGGCCCCAGCTTTTAGTGAGAGAAAAGTAACTAAAAATGGTTTATAACTGCAGAAGCTTAAAGCTAGCAGGGTCATTTTGTGAGGATTTTCCTGAGAGCTTTTTCAGGCTGTTTTTAAAGGTTTTCTTTTTTTTTAAAGAGATAAATCTGAGTCTATGATTGGTCATGTTTCACCAGAATTATTGTTTTTTTCTTTCTTTTTTCCTCCCCTCTTCTCGGCAATTCTTAACAAGGAGGGCTGAGTGACGCAGCCCATATACATTTGGAAATATCCATGTAAGCATAAATGAGTTACTCACTACAATGGCATTTACAATTAATTTTGACTTTTATTGTATTTAAGCATGAAAATTTATGTGATGATTCCATGAATATTGGTTTTGGCATTTGTTCTGTGAATACGTTTTTTATTCTTTTATCATGGAAGCGTCTAAACACAAAAGCCAAGACTGTGGCTCAAGGTGCTAAACATTTTTAAAATGTTCCTACTCTGGACAGACTGCTGCCTGAAAGCCCACATGCCCTGTTTTAGCTAATCCTTGCAGGTTTGCTCACTCTGTGTTATTCTGAGTGCTCCTGCAGGACCACTCATAGCACCAAGCCTTAAGGCTTGGGCATTACTGTTTTGCAGGACTGGGACCACAGCTCTTAATGCAGTAACAGTGCACATGACCTCCACACAATTTCTCAAGTCTTTTTTATTACTCTTTGTATCATAGATTATTATTCCCTTAGTCATGAATGCTTGCCGAAAATCTGGAATTACAAAAGAAACCTTTCTTAGATGTTACATAAATATTACCTGTCACGTGCTGGTCATGCACTGGAAGGGATGAGTCCCTGTCTCTGCAGCCTGAAGAGCAGATCCTCCTGCTGTCCCTTTCTGAATGTCATGCACCACACTGTGTTCTCTGGCTGCCCACCTGACAAACAGACTGGCCCAGCTGGGATAGACAAACAGACACAAACAGCTTCAAACCCATTCCTGCAGAGGGACAGCATCTGCTGCAGGGCACAGCGATGCTGGACATAGCAAGGATATCTGCTGCTGCCCAATAGCAAGAGTGTCCTCTCCACAAGGAGTTTCCAAAATGAGCTCTGGATGTATTTACCACAGATATTTATTTCCCTTTCTGAAAATAGCTGAAAATTAGCAAAGCATGAAGGAGTACTGTTTTAATGATCTCTGAGGGTAAAAGTGATCTGTCAAGGGAAGGATGGAGGTGGAGATAGGGCGTGGTATTTGTGAGTGCAGTCTCTACTTTAGTTTAATGAGGTTATTGCTTCAGTACATCTGTAGTTACAAGAATGAAGCATAAAACTGTTAAATGCATATATGTGCCCCAATACTTACAGTCTAATGTTGGAGAGCTTTAGGGTAGTGTTGCTTACTTCTTATCTCCTTTTCCAGTGTGTTTGCCATAGAAGCTCCCAGCAGAGGAGGAGGAAGCAAGGGGACAGAGGGTGAAAGAGAGGTTGAATAATCCCTTTTGCGTCCCCTAGACTGTGTGCTGCAGCCTCTGGGGAAATGTATCTGCCCTGTCTCCTCCTTGGGTCAGGAGCTACCAACCCTTCTCGCCTTCTCTTTGAAGTAATATTAAGGCTCACAAGACAAGCTCTAGCTAGGGCTTAAATGCTGGGCCCTTCTTGGAAGGGAAGAAAATGCTGCTGGTGGCTTTGGATGCAGGAGCATTCTCTAACGGACAGTTGCTGTGCATCTTTTTCTGGGCAAGTGCTGTAATTAACGTGCCCTTTTGATCACAGAAGGATGAGCCAGCTCCTGAGTGGGATTGTAGTGTCCTGGCTGTCTTCCCAGGCCTGCCACCCAGAGGAGCAGTTGCAGCAGGGAAAGGAGAAAGTCTTATGGTTATTTTCAGGAGTGAGACATTGATTGTCTATACTAGGCAATTTTGCACAGGGAAATGCAAATAGGAAATATTTTTTTATTTTTTTATTTTAAGAGGGGGGAAAAGAAGAAAAAAAAAAAAAGAAGAAGAAGGAAAAGGAAAATAAAAAGAAAAATAAGAAAAAAAGTTTTCCTTCAGTCGGTTCCCAAGCTTTGGAACAAGAGCCTAGGGAACCATACTGTTAATTTAGTTTCCAGCATGGTAACACTATCTAATCTGAATGTAGTGACAAGCAACTCAGCCTGGGTTCTTCGTGTCTATTTCTAATCATAGAGGAGGAGGTACTTTTGCAGTGCACCTTCTACTGACTCCTTGGCCAGGTATAACTCAGGGATAATGCGCATCAAAGCTGTAAGTGCAAATTGTAGCAGAGAGGCCTTGGGGTGCTATGTCCTCAACCTCCTGCCCCTGCCCTCTCTGCATCAGGTCCCTCAAGAAATAGGGAAGGTGCTGGCAAAGCCTGTTCAGGAGTGCGGGAGTGTAGGAATGCAGGGATGCAGAGAGCACAAATGCAGATGTGCAGGAGTGCAGGCGTGCAGGGTACAGGAGTGTAGGGACGCAGGTGTGCAGTGGTGCAGAAGTGCAGGGGTGCAGGGATACCGGGCTGCAGGGTGCAGGTGTGCACTCTCTTGGGCTCGGTCTAATACATGGACACTTCCCTTTGCCATGCTTGGCTACAGCCCACAAAAGCACAGGCTGGCCGAGGATGGGAGCATTTCTTCAGGTGCATGCCAGTTGCTTATTCATTCATGGTTAAGACAGGATAAACACCTGGCAGGAGTGCTGTCCCATTAGGAGATGAAACATTGTGTATTACTGAGGGGTACTCCATCTTCCTGTGGCATGGCACATTTCCTTCTGCCCTACATGACTTGAGTACAGCTGCAAGGTGCCCCTCCTCCCTCATTATACCCATCCCAACTTCTCCACTTCTCTCCTTGACTTCTGTACTCAGCCTGGACCCTGCATCTCATTCCCTCTCTGTTCTCCTGCTTCACCCAGGCTTTTCCCTCCTGCACTTAGTACTCTGGCCCTGCACCACAGCAGTAAGGAGCAAAAAAACAGTGTTAGAAGTGACACAAACTTTCCAGCCAATGTTGCATGGAGTCAGTATTTACCTGATAAACAGAGTTGGACAAACACGAGCCTTTTCAGGAAGAGCCAATGCATTGGTCTCAATCCTTCTCTGAATGTCTGTGGAAGGAACCAAGACCTAACCCCTGATTCTGATCCAGTGGAACAACTTTATTTCCAGAATCTGGGTCCTAAAGAACTGTGACAGACCCAGTTACACACAGACACAAATGATTATTCTCTCTTGACAGACCTACACAGCTCCCTCCTTGTATTTAACTGCAGTCCAAGTGAGCTGGATCAGGAAAGAGACACTTGATAGCTGCTGTTTCCGTGGTTGAAATATTTGTGAAGTTAGCGCATAATCTGAAAGCAGAAGCTAATAAATTATAGGGTGCTAATTGGGGCCGGAGTGGAGCCGTCAATCATATTATCCTAAACACACAGAGACCCTCATAACCTAAAAAGGCAAGAAAGCCTCCAGGAACAGCTCCCAGTTGTCACTAGCCATGACCTCCACTTCAGTGAGTGCACAGAGAGTCAAGGCAGAGAGTTTATTCTGCTAAGAAAATGCAAATCCTGTATTTAAGACAGCACTCTTATTTGATTTTGTTTACACTCTTTGGGAGTGTATTTCCAAGAGCATGTTATTGTTTCCCTTTGCTGTTTAACTTGACATTTCTGCCATTTCAAAAGTAAGTGTTGATCGGATAAGAATTTGCAATTTTTGTATTTGCATAGTCCTTAGAGTAACAGTCATAAGACTTTTTTCGCAGTCCAACCTCCTTGCACACAGGCTTGCTTTTTAAAAGCCATGCTATAACTCATATATCTTTTATTGCTTCCCATGCCCCAGAAACATATATTTCACTTAAGCTCTGCAGGACTCTATGATCTGAGCGAAAACACAACTATGCAAACATGGTAACTATAGTGTGTTTGCACCTAAAGTCACTTTGTTACCACCTTTTCTTATATTGCTTCCATCAAGATTAAGTATTTTTAGTCATAATATAAAAACAAATCAAAGAATTCTAAAGATCTTTTAGTAACACTTTTCCTCAGAAATTTATTCCTGTTTGGAGATAGATAAGCATTCCAGAGAGCATGTCCTGAAGAAAAGATGTGAATGGATCAGATCACCTTGACAGCCATTACACAGAACATAGAGGGCAATCGGTCAGGGGATCTGGCTCAGGCAGCACGGGCTTACAAAAGGCAGATCTTGCTTGACTAACCTGATCTCCCTCTATGGCAAGATGTCCCACTTAGTGGATGGGTGAAAGGCTATGAATATGGTTTATGCACTTTAGTAAAGCCTTTGACACCATTTCCCAAAGCATTACTCTGGACAAGCTGGCTGCTCATGGCTTGGCCAAGGTTTTACCCAGCTCACAGGGTGAAAAGCTGGCTGGATGGCTGGGCCCAGAGAGCAGTGGACAGGGGTTACATCCAGTGGGCAGTGGTCACAAGTGGTGTCCCCCTGGGTTCAGGGTTGAGACCAGTCTTGTTTAATATAGTTTTCAGTGATATGGATGAGGGAATTGAGTGTTGCTTCGGTTACTTTGCAGACAACACCAAGTTGAGTGGAAATGTTGATCTGCTGGAGGGCAGGAACACTCTGTGGAGGGATCTGGACAGGTTGGGTTCCTGGGCCAAGGCAAATTGCCTGAGGTTCGACAGGTACTGACTTTGGATCACAACAGCCCCAGGCAGTGCTACAGGCTGGGAGAAGAACAGCTGGAAAACTGCCCAGAAGAAAAGGACCCGGAGGTGCTAATTGACATCCATGCAATTGAACATGATCCAGCTGTGCCCAGGTGGCCAAGAAGGCTAAGAGCATCCTGGCTTGTGCAGAAATTGTGTGTCCAGCAGCACCAGGGAAGGGATTATCCCTCTGTACTCAGCACCGGTGAGGTCACACCTGGTTCATCCTATGTTCAGTTCTGGGCCTCTCAAGACAAGAAGGAAATTGAAGTGCTGGAGCCTGACCAGAGAAGGGCAACAGAACTGGTGAAGGGTCTGGAGCACAGGTCTTATGAGGAGCAGCTGAGGGAGATGGGATTTCTCAGACTTAGATTTATCACTGTCTGCAACTGCCTGAAAGGAAGCTATAGTGAGGTACCAGGCAACAAGCGGCCCAACAAGGGGACATATCATCAAGCTGTGCCAGGGGAGGTTCAGGTTGGATATTAGGAAGAATTTCTTCATTGAAAGGGTTCTCAAGCACAGCAATGGATTGCTGACATGGCAGAGTCACTGCTCCTGAAAGGGTCCAAGGAATGACTGGATGTGGTACTTAGTGCTGTGGTTTAGTTGACAAAGGGGCGATTGGTCAAAACTTGGACTCCATAATCTTGGAGGTTGCTGCCAACTTTGATTCTGTGAATCTGTGAAGGGCATTAGAGCTAGTGAAGGGTCTTGAGCACAAATCTTATATGGAGCTGCTGAGGGAACTGGGGTTGTTTAGCCTGGAGAAAAGGAAGCTCAAGAGCAATCTGGTCTCTATAACTGTTACTCTCTATGACTACCTGAAAAGAGGTTGTAAGAAGCTGGGGGTCTGTTTTTTAAGTAACAAGTGACAGACTGAGAGGAAGCCGCCTCAAGTTGCACCAGGGGAAGTTTAGGTTGGGTTTTATTTCTTCTTATTGGGACATTTCTTCTCAAAAAAGGCTGTCAAGCTGAGGGAAATGGTAGAGTTGCCATCCCTGAAAGTTTTTTTAAATATGTATAGATGCGGTACTTAGGAATATGGTTTTCTGGTGCACTTGGAAGTGCTGCATTGATGGTTGAACTCAATGATCTTAGAAGTATTTTCCAACCTAAATTATTCTATTCTATTCTGAAAGAAAATCCAGATATGTCAAGAGAATTACAAAAGGAATTCATATCCAGACAGGGACTGGTTATTTTACAACTCTGCTCTTATAGTAAAAGATAGAAGGCAGCAATGAACACCCTCCAAATGAAAGATTTCACAGAAGTTAACACATCACAAAAAAAGGTTATTTATACAGCAGTATCAGTTATGTCAGTACCAATAACAACAGTATTTTGGCATCTTCACTTGGCTTGGATACCCTGGGTTTCTGGCTATTTTTTAGAGTTAAAACATAATATCAGTTAGAGTTGCTAAGTGTCATTATAAATAGAGCCATGATCATTTGAAAAATCCAGCTGGTATGCAAGCTTCTGCAACTAGAAGTGTGTGGGTAACAAAATTTTTCAAGAATTAATTACATGAAAATGAGTTAGAATTTTTTAACCATTAACAGACCTGCGAGGGCTATTTTACAGACATTCTTTTCTGCAACATCCTTTCTCAGGTCTAGCTGAATTAATATCAGCTTAGTGTAGAAAGAGGTAAATTTGAATCTTGAACGAAGTTTGCCTTGACAGTTACCATTAAAATGCATAGTCCTAAACCCAAATTACAGAGGATCTATTTCACCTGGTTATGCTCAGTAAAGTCACACCTGAGAACTCAAATCAACACAGACAGCATGCCACAGATATAAAGGAACATATTTTATAAAAGAGAAAATAACTGGAGACATTAGTCAACTTAAATACATGGTAAAGCAAAGGTGTAGTGACTCTCCTGTCAGGATTTTTGTGCCTTTCTATACAAGTGGTAAGAGAAGCAAATTCTGAGGGACACTGTGACCTAGAGGGTGTTCCTAGGCTCTGTTATCTGGGGTAGCAGGAAAGCTGGGGAACAACAACTTTGGTCTCAGTGCTGGACCCTGGCTTGAGGTTCTCAGATAAGTTAGGCTGAGGTGAACTTAGTCCTTGCTTTTCTTGTTCTCACCATTCATGAGTTTCTGCAGGCAACAGAGACTAACAGAAAAAAACTTGTGTTAGCAGTGTAGCTATACAACATTTTGATTTTCTGGTGGTCTTTTTAAAGTTTCCCAAATCTTGCTATTATGCCATTGAATGAATGACAACAAAGCCTCCCAGAGAAGATTAAACCTGAATGTTAAATATAGAAAAAGCAAAGAAATCATCTTGATACCCCAAGTTTTTCTGTCCAGCATGATAAAACCAAAGACGTCTTTTGCCTTTCATGTCTCAGCAAATCATCCTTTCAAGCTGTATAAATTTTTCCTTTAGAGCTTTTGACAGACATACTCCCATAGCTTATGTCAGTGAGCACTCACTCTGTGGCACATGGGGATCAGAGGATGATCCTGCTAGAGCATGGCATCTCTCTCAGCTACATGCACATTTCCATAATTTTATCTTTGATCTAATAAGAACTCAGTATTCTTGTCATAAAACATTGTTTTTTCTTTCATAGTATCCTGATCATGTATCCCAAATAGAAAGCATGATGCACAAAGGTTTTGGATAGCCCTGGTCATCAGTATGTGTCAGCTCAAAAGTTCTTGCAAAATACTGAAAAGCGGAAATGCACTGATGGCTGGGTGCTACCACCTCCTGTAGAACCAAAGATGGAAGACTTAGATCTGATGCCACTGAAAATGTTGCCTTAGGGAGTCAGTAACATTTACAAGATTATTTACAAACATTAATTAATCACTACAGCATTTGTGTTGGGTTGTAGGAAATTCTAATTATAGGCAGAAGTAGAATATCTTTCACCCATTCATATGAATGTCAAGTCTGTAGTTGAAGGACTAGACAAACCAGGTACAGACACACAATATATCCATGTCTATCCAAGCACAGCTCAGAGTTCAGCCATGGCCATTTGGGAGCCCAGCACTGGTGGGTTGTGTGTGTGACATCATTGTGGTTGTGTAGTGTGCTCACCACTGCTGCTCAGTGTTTGTGCTGGTATCAAGGAACACTGAAAAGCCTGAGACAGGAACTGGTCATGGCCCAGAGGCTCACCTGAGGCATCTCCTGATCAGTGCCTGCAAGCACGTCTCTTCTCCCCAGAAGCTTAGAGACTATACTGGGTTTGTTCACAGCACTTCATCTTGTGCTGTATTTTAGATTTTTAGCTAAAACAATACTGATAACACAGTAATACTTTAGACATTTCTGAAAATTGCCTGCATAGAATCACAGCCTTCTCTGCTTGTCACTCTGTATCCCCTCCCCACTGAATAGACTGGGGGTACACGAGACACTGGGAGTGGACAACCAGGCACATGGTACAAATTACCCAAAGAGATATTCTATACCATGTAGTGTCATGATCAGCAATAAAATGGAGAAGAGGAGAGTTAAAGAGATTAATCCTCCTTTTTTTTGCAGGAACTGTCTGGGCATAGGTCTACATGTCTCAGGACAAATTTAAGCTAAACATCCGGAGACAGTTTTTATACTACTGTACATCAGCTTAGCTTAACACATCTAACCTGATTTATAACAGCTGAAAATTGGGTCCACAAACCTTACACTACCCTTATCTCACATATAATCTTTCTGATAAATGTTTACTTGCTTTAAATGACATTATCACCCTTAAATCCACCTATATTTATTTAAAATCTGTAGCCATGGAAGTCAAGACATTTGAACTCAAGTGTTTCTTGACTCTTTCCCTTGACCTGTGATAGGAGGAGGCAACAACAGAGGCAAATATAGGCCAGGTAGTACCCATTTCGCTGCCCAGGAGAGAATGTGCTTAAGATGTCTTTCATTCTCGTCACCTCTTATATAAGTGTGTCTTCCCTGCTCTGTCAAAAAGTAACATGAAAACTGCCATCAGGCCTGTCTGCTGGAAGGCAAAAAATGACCTCCTGATAGTGAATAAGTGTTACTGAGAAAAACATGAATCGTCAAGAAGAGATTGAATGAAGAGAGGAAGCAACACTTCAATAAGACAGAGAAGGTGAAAGAAATCATGAAAATATGTAAGGAGAGGGGTGATACAGAAATAATGATAGATTAAGAAACTCTCTTCAGGTAGAATCATGGGTGGATGCAAGTGAGGCTAGGTTTGCCTGCATCAAATTCAGCTTTACCATAACTCAGTGGAATAGTTGCATTTGCATACTTACTCCTTTAAGGCAGGAAAATGAGGGACGGCCGGTGGACTTTTGGCTAGTGTATGAGTAGGGCCATACTCAGAGCTCACACTGTATCACTGAGAATGACTCAGATGACTTCGCTTACTGGGAAGGGTAGGTATTGTGTCTTCCATTGAATTCAACAAGTTATAGATCAGGATCCTCAAATTTGGATCAATAACTTAATTTTTTATCCTGTCCAATACATTTTTCATACTATCAGGTACAAAAGATATAGATCACTGGCCAACATCCTAAAGGCTTTATTTATTGGCAGTGTATTAAACTTGACACTTCTAATCACCACACTGTGTTAAATTTTTCATTAAAACTAGGCTTGTCTTGCAACACTTACAAAATGTGAACACAACAAGAATTTCCTTCCCCTTTTTTCTTCTGTGCTGCTTTGTATATTTGTGACTGCTTCAGGACTGTCATGGGTGCTCATCTTGCCCACTAACCCCGTTCACATTTGTGAGTTAGGCTCTTCCATTATTCTTTTCTAATGCAGACCTACACAAAACTTATTTAACTTTTGTTACATGACAGGTTCTGGCGAGGCCTGTGAAAGGTATTGTTTTGACATAATTGGTTGGGAGGATTCAAGGTTTCTCCTGCTAAAGAAAAAAATATTGTATGGAGGCCTGTTGCTCAAAACTTTTGCCTGTGGCTTGCTGACTGAGCTGTCTTCTTGGCTTAAGTGAAACTATGCACTCAGAAGACAGTCAGGTGTGGTGGCTACAGAATAGGGATACTCCTGGTTTCTGGCCAGCACATGCCAGAGGTTAGCAAATGTTGGTAATTTTTACATTATTGAAATGGAAGGAATCACTGTACAACCAATCAAGCAGCACTCAAAGAGGAAGGAAATATAATATAGTATTTATTTGTTTATCCATTACTCACAGTCTGGTGAGCATAGTGACATGCTGCAATTGTATTTATTAGCAAATCTTTTACACTGATTTGTGGATGAAGAAAAATATTTATATAATGTTTGAAAGGGCTTTTCCAGGGACTTTGAAGAAGCGTAATTCAAAAAATCTCAATTTCTATTCATTTTACTAAAATGTTCCAACTCCAAATTTTTTTTCTTCTGTGTTGAATCCCCATTTAAGAAACTTTTGAAGCTCGATTGCAGTGGAGTTGCTTCTTACAAATGTATATATTCTGACATCAGATAGAAATTGTACTACTCTCCCGTGTGCCCCAGTATCAAATATTTGCATAAAATTATATCATGTTTCTAGCTTCCTGAAAGATGTCAGTGAATAGCTCTGTATAATTTTAAATTACTGCTCATGATGAAAGGTTAGAAAAAGCTTATTGCTGTAATTTGTTCAATAATTATTTGTGTAAAATTTTATTATATACTCTGAATTGATCTCCAAACACACCAAGGAAGAGTACCTTCCTTCACCCAGTCTGATAAAAAATAAACAAGGATGATGAACATTCAAAAAGGAAAGGAGAGGAAATGTAAGAAAACAGGACTGTCCAGACTCACAGATCAATTCCTGTGCAACTTAATATGCAAGATGATTGCAAACATTTGTTTAAATTAGGTAAGAGAACAGACTACCCGCAGCAGTGGACAACCTGGTCATCCTCCTTCAACTGTTTTCTGATTTGGAGCTTGGTATTTATGTTGGGGTTTTTTTCAGTTTGTAAAATCCTGTTTGTGCACAGTGAAGCTAGACCTCAACTGTTTGGTTTTATTCATGAACGAGCTGGTCTGTTCTTTGAAGCAGCATACCAGTGCTCCTGTATTTGGAAGGGCTGCCTTGTGCCTGAGGCATACGTGATCACATAAATTTAACCAATACCACAGTGAAATCCCTTACTGTCTGATACAGGTGGGTTTTTTTTGTGCTTTAAACTATCTCCTGTGAAGCGCCCAAACCATAAAATTTAGAAAACCAAAGGCTATGTTATCACTGCCTTATCCTGATACACATCATTCAGTATCTTATTATGTTTTCTGGTGGTTTTATTGAAAAGTTGTTTTTTTCCAGACACTTCTGTAAGTATGATGACATGCACAATATTTTCCTTGGCTTAGGTCTTCTTGAAGAGGATTTTCTCTTCCTTCACTCTCTTAAACAGCGGTAACCAGACTTAGCTTATTTCAGCAGAACTGTTTCTTTCTTCATCTGGGTTGCCTTTGTTGACTAGTACCAAATAATTTAAGCCCTCTTGATTCCTTTTTTCCATTAGTGTGGTTGAAAGAATGCTGTCTGAATCTGTACATGGGATATCATTATCTACATTAAAAGAAAAAAAAATAAAACAAAAGGGAAAAATATTTAAAATAATAAAAGAAAAACAAAGAAAACACAACAGACCAGTAATATACATGTATTGGAAAGCAAACAAAATCAGACAGCTATTGGAGAAAGGTGGTCTAACGACCACATAAGAGTGATGATTCAAATTAATTTTCTGCCATTGTCTGCATGAACCAGAACTTTAAACAAATCACTTGAAGGAGGTTGCTTATCAGTGTTCATACTTCCAGAGGCAGCAATACCATCATGAATGCACGACTTGCTTCTTTTCCTTGTAAAGAAGCATAAAGCTAAAGTGATTTTAATCTGAACCTTTGCTGTAATCCTGCTAATAATACTGCTAAATAGTCCTGTAACATTGTCAGTTTTCTATCTACATAATCACGATATACTGTTTCTCTAGAGGACTAGTCTAGACTCCTGTCTCTCTAGTATTCTGCACTTCTAGAAGCTTAAACTTGGCAATCCACTGTGTTTTTCACATTTTTAAAGCCTTTCAATTTTTCCTCAATTTGATGCAGTTCATATATACATAGTCACTTGAAATTCATTTCAGGGAACATAAACTTTAAAAAATATAAAAATTGTTAACGAAACACTCAAGTTATAACTGCTAATATTTTTTGCATTTATTTTTGTCACATGTACCTTCTTTTATTTTGTCACATGTACCTTCCTCTTTATTTTACTTCATAACTGAAAAATTCAGCATGTGACGTTCAGGGTTATCTGTTCAAAGGAATCACAAGAATTGTGCTATTCCACCGGGCAACACACAGTTTATTATGTCACTATCATCACACATCTCCCCAAGCATTAAAGCCAGAAATTTATTCCACATGCTAGAGTCCATTAGCATAGGAAATATTATCAGGAAAAGTCTGAAAGAGAATTTTGAATTTAGAAACCCATTAGCAAGATGGAGTTTGGGACACAGAGCAAACTGTGTCACAGTGACTGACAGCAATGAGAAATCATTTGATACTCAGTTTTTCAGTTCAGGGCTATTATAGTCATATTTAGTAATTCAGCTCCAACTGAGCTTTTACCAACCAATTCAGCTCTTCCTTGTAGGTTTGTTTGGTTGGTTGGTTTTTTAGGGTTTTTTTGTTGTTTTTTTGTTGTTGTTGTTTATTTGAATGGCAACCTTCAGGGACAAGTTGCTTTGGAAAAGGCACATAGTCAAATGCTGAGGAGACGTTTGCAGCAAACTCTTAAGAGGGAAACCTTAAAATAAGGACCCAAGTAAAACTGGGTATTTACAGACCAGACATATGCCGGCTGACCTGCCTAAGTATAGAACACTAGAGGAGCATTCAGATTTGTTTCCTGTATAAGTATCTGGAACTGATGAGGTGATGTTTACACAAATGTGAGTATGAGGTCACTGAGATATTTTTACCAGATATATAGATACATTACTAATTCTTTCCCCAACAGGTCTGAAGAAGTACAGAATATATAAAATTTTATAATCCTTTTTCAGCTTGTCTGCCGCTGTGTTTCTCATTACAGAAAAAAAGAGCTAAAAAATCAAACACCTTGCCTTGGTTTTACTTTCTGAGCTGTGGGAATACAATAAGGAAGAAATATTATTTTTTCAAAATATTCTTATCATATCCAATGATGGAGGAAGAATATAATATTGATGACCTTTCTCCTATGACATGACATGTGTAAGATGCATTGCCATTTTCACTGTGACATTTTTGACTCTAAGTGCCCTTTCCTTCACTGTTGAGTCATCTCTTAGTGTAGTGTTCAGCGCTGATGAAAAGTTTTGCAGCATTCTGCTAAATGTACAAGGCAAAGCTACACAAAGATCTCAAGTTATATAGTACAACATTTGACTGTTATGGAAGACAGCAAAGCAAGCAAATTATTTTTGCCCATTTAGTTGGAGCAGAAGAATGGATGGGAACAGAAAGTACTAAAAATGAGTGATTGAAGAAAAAATTCATTCTGTGTTACAAAATTCCCCTAAAAATGTAAGGACTAGAAGTACCACCAGCACCCAGGGAAGCCATAAGTCAATTCAGAGAATTCTGAATAATCTTTGGAAGGCCCTCCCAAAAAATGTTAAGAAATTGAAGGAAGATAGAGAGAAACTGGATTGGAGAACCAGGTCAGTATATTTATGAGATACCATTATTTTCTTTTCAGTTTTAACATCGCTAAAATTAGTTGATTGATGTACAGTCATGCTGGGTTATACGTGAGTAAATGCAGGATAAACCATGTGATGTGATCCCCTCAGATTTCACAAGCAAGGCTCGACTGAGTCAACAAAACACCCCACGAGGAGATGTCCAAGGAGCACCTTCATGAAATCTGAAGTCATGCTGGAGAGTCAGCTCTACAGGCTTAAATTCTGAGAGGCCTGTGAACTACTGCACAGTGTAGAGTTACCCATGTTTGCTTTAAACAACCTACCTCAGGGCACAAAGCAGGCCTGCTCTGTCAGTACAGAGCTTTGTATAGGCTGAGGAGTACCCACTGAGAAGCAAGATCCCACTGAGCTCTGTGCTGTCCCAGGCAGACTGCTTCCAATAGCTAAAATGGCAAGTTCAGAGCTCAGCACTGTACTTGCACAGACACACGTCCTATATGCATGTGGCTTTGACCTTGCTGGACACTTTTCCTAGCAGAGCTGTGCTTAAAGGCTTAAAGCTTGTGCTTAGAACTTGAACGTAAAGCATCTGAGCCAAACTGCAGGTAAATTAATCACAAGCTTACTCCAGAGAGCTCCATATTAATTGATACAAGGAACAATGATCGCCTGACTCATACTCATGAGGAATAGAGTTTGCTTGTTTAGCCTCCTCTGAGGAGACCAGTGCTGACCTGATAAAATCTGTGCTTTCCCCTTGCCGATCCCAGAACCTCAGTCAGCTGCTTCCTGTCGCAGGGCAGCCACGGTGCTGAGCTGGACCATGAATCCTGCCTCACGATCGCAGAGTGCCTCTCCTTGCCTGCTTGGTAAACTCTGGGTGCTCACAACATGTTTTGAAATCCTGCCTGGAAGGGCGCAAATTTTTGTGATGTCTTGATAAGCAGATGAGGGGGGTTTTGGTGTTTAAATTCAAGAAGGTGATAACATTTAAGAAGAGAAGGAATGTCAGTGGAAAAGTTGATTGGTTGAGACTGAATAAACTGATCTAGAGATGCTGATCTTATATTACAGCTATTTCAGGGCCAGACCCTCAGCTAGCATAAATTAATGAAGTTCCATTGAAACCAATGTGGTGCCACCAATTTACACCAGCTAAGTAGCCAGCCTGAGACGTTACTAATTCCGGGTGACATAATCCCATACGATGCTTAGCACCTTCAGTGTGGTAAGGTATTTAGAAGTCCAGCCTCACTTGCTGTTTCTCAATAATACCCTCCTCGTTTTCTCGTTCATACTCTGCCCTTTGTCACTGCTGCACAATGTATGTGGCAGTAAACAAGAGACTGGCTGACTCACTGGCATGGATGGAAGATACAGCCCAGAGTGAACACATTCGAGAAAAACACCTGATGATATATCTTTGGTAAGGGTGAAAAGGTGGTTACTGAACCTTGACTTCTTTACCTCAGCCACAGTTGGTTACTCAAGGAGACAGCTCTTGTGTAGAGAGTATTTTCCTGATACCTGATGGCCACCTGGAGCTGGAGGGGCTGCTTCAGTTTCTGCACATAGGCAGTAAGACTATAAATAGAACAAACATATATCCGTTTTAATACTCCACTCTGTATTATGTATCAGTGGAGATATATCTGTGTTTCCTGCCTAATTAAGCATATGATCTTGCATGGTTTGAAGATGACTCACCGAACTTGGCTATTCTGTCAGACACTAAAGGTGCTAAAAGTAAGAATTTTGTTCAACCTACATTTCCCCTACACTAATCTGCTTGAAGTAGTGCTTTTCTTTTTATTTTAATATATATATTTAGTGAATTGTGTACTGAAATCTCTGTGTGGGAGATTACTATCCTAGCAATCACAGATATATACCTGCTTCTTGCCTAGTTTATTAAAATTTATAATATAAATGCACCAAAACCACCAACAAACAAACAGGTTCTGTTCTCCACGTTACAAAACAGGATTAGTTTTGCCAAGTTTTAACCACCAGGTCTTACATGTCCAATTTAAGCTCCTTGCCTAGGCTGTCTTTACAGTCAACAAAGAAAGGAGAAATTACCCACTTTGTGGAGATGTTTAATCCACATCCTTCCCTTTACACATTAACATCCCCTGAATATGTCTACAAGTCTCTGGTGACTGTCAAACAGCCTAGACACCCAGTGTAAATGGAGTTTTATGTTTTAGTTGCCTATATCTATCCACATCTGCCTACACAAATGTCAGCTCTTACAGCCTTATACCATCTGATTTTTTCCTTTGGTCTAAGCAAAGTGTTGGCATGACTTCACTTGCAGCATCATAAGGCTCATGGGCACTCTCTGGAATCAAATGCCCTTTGTCTGGAGTACAAATAAGAAATGAAACCACCAAGTTCCCCTTTTCTTGCAGTGTTGTAACCACTCACTCTCTTTTGGAAGCAGCCTTTTCTTTGACCTCTGCAGGCTTTGGGTCAGCCACTCACTAAGCTAAGTGGGGAAGAGGATTACTGAATTTCAGAAAAATACAAAGGAGACTAGATACAAGGTTCTAAAAAATGTCTCTTATCAACACATCTGCTTTAGAGAAGCTTCCGTTTGCCCAAGTGATTATTTTACCTTCAGAGAGGTGTGTGGAATAGTTTTTAAAAGGCAGTTTGGCTTAGGAAAATAAACTGATGCCTCTCACATGGGGAACAGAAAACAGGTACTCAGCCAGTACAGAGTGAAAACACATGATTAATGATTAAATCACTGATTCTAGCTTTAGTATGAAGTCCTCTCAGTGCAAAATTTTGCACCAAGATTTTTAAAAAATTTAAAAGTTACAGTTTTAGCAAGTACCTGACCTGCTGAAAAAATAAATACACTGACTTTGGAAAGAAAAATGAAAAAAAAAAGAAACATTACTAGATGCTAACTCTTGTATCTTCCCACATTTTTCAAGCAATATGTCCAGTTTAGGAATTCAAAAATCATGGTTTTGAGACCAAATATGTTTCCTTTCAGTGTTTAGCCTTTTATCCTGGATTTTCTCCAACTGCCTGGCATGTCCTCTTGCCAGAGGAGCCTCTTTTTCTAATTAGACACCTTTTCCATATAGGTCCAAAAGGCATTGTGAGGAGCAGTCCTAATAAGAATAGTTCTTCTAGGTCATAAAGGCAAGAAGTCACTCCAGCTGCTTAATGCCCAGTTGTCTGATGTCAGGAAAGGCTTTTGCCAATTCAAACAGGTGTTTCCATCTGCAAAGGAGCACTCACGGGACCTGAAAAGCTATGGTGCTGTCTTATATGTGCAAATGTGAAAACTGATGTCTGAAAATAGATGGTTCAGTTATTTTTACAGCAATGCAGGGCAGTCCTTCTAGGATGTTGCACTTCTTGGAACTGGGGGAAGAACAGACTATCAATCTGAAGAACAGACTAACAGCAATGTTTGGGAACTCTGGTGACAGGGCCTGTGCTCAGTAAATTCCTATTGAATTCAAAACCCATCGATGCCTCAGTCCTCCAGCTGGATGGTGCTGCCCTCACTCAAATAATTATTGTCACTGCCACTTTAAGCCCACAATCAATGTCTTGGGAAAGCCTGTCAGAGCAAGAAGGAAAAACTCTAAACTGGTAGACCCTGGTCCTGAGTTTGCTTCCCTCCCTTCCAATGCAGCAGTGCCAGGAGCTGCTGGTATTGCTCAGGCGTGTTTATTGACACTTGATGCTTGCTTTAGAAGGGTAGTTCTTGCAATAACACAGCATGTGCCTCTTTTGCCATCCCTATGCTGTCCTGTTAGCATGCTGTCCACTAGCAGACTGTATTGGTTTACTCACATTTGCTATCTCTGTGCACTGGCATTAAAGTTATTGAGAAAATCTAATGTTTTCAGCTCTCCTCCATTTTTCTAGAAAATCACTGACAGCGCATATGGACCTCCTAGAAGTGTGGCTACTTATGGGTAGGTAGGACTCAACAGAAATTGGAAGATGTATGACTCCCTGTAAGGCTAAATATCTTAGCTATTTTGAGGCATGTAATTTCACTTTGCTTGACATTTGTCTCTTTCTTTTGGAACTAGGTCACCTGGTGAGAGCAAGCATTTCTTGGCTGGAAGCTCGTGACTGGAGTTTCATTACACACAAAGGCCAATGACCGTGTAGCATTTTTGGAAAATGTTGTCGAGGACAATCCATCATGGAACAGACTTTTGGATTATTTGCTTTGGCTGTCATCTTTCTACTACTACTATGAACACAAGAAAGACTTTGCTTAACCCCAGCTAGAAATTAATACAAATTTTAAAAATCACTAACTTATTATACAATGTATTACAAATTACAGTTTGAGACATATTCCATGCCCCAAACTGTTTTCGACAGGGTCATATTGGAGCACACATTTTAGTCTGGAAATTCAAGTAGAACCTGAATGGCCTTTTCTTGCTTAAATCAGTCTCACTTCTAGAGCCCACGTCTTACTGAATTCCACTGCATGAGATTTATGTGGCAGGCAGAAAAATTGTTGAATTAATTGAAGGCTGGAGAACCACAGAAAACTGATGTGCATGTGTCCCTGATCAGATAATGCAGCAACATTAAGACATCATGAGGACTCTAGGGCTTCAGTCAAATAACCAGCATAACATTTAAATGGGCTTATCAAGAATGTGCTTGGGGAAAGAGGGAGATAGCCTCCAAGATGAACTATAAATATACAGGAAAATATGTAGGTGCATTATAGAGACATGTAAAGAGGTAGTCAAGTGCTTAGTCTTTTAAAATACATTTAAATGGAAGGATGATATGTAGATGAATAAAATTCAAGCTCCTGATTCCTGATGGGTATTTCCTGTATGAGAACCACCAAATGAACCCGAGAAGTTAAGAAGGGCCTTTTGAGAACTGAAGCATGAAGGCATTGAATAACTGAAGCATGAAAATAGTTGTTTTGCCTTCTCCTCCAATGCAGATCCAGCAGTGGATCTGTGACAACAGCAGGTGGACAGAACCTATGGAAAGGGAAGAATGAGGGGAAGCCAGAAGAGGGAACATGGCTGCTGGCGGGTAAAAGTCCAAGACTCATAAAGAGAGTGTGTCAACTAGAAGTACTGAGGGCCAAAGCTCTGCCTAAATTGAATTGCCCAGTGGGCCAGATTTTACCAACAAAAAAATTATAAACAGGTTTAATGAATTCTGATTTTAAAAGCGACTGCTGCCAATAGATTCTCTGACTAAAATGTACATTATGGAGTTCTGCTATTATGAAGATCACCCTTAAAGCCCATTATACTACCATATTTTCTGCACTAAACTGATTTTTTTTTCAAATTTTTACCCTTCAAACTAACACTTTTCATGGAAGTCTCAATCCATGTTTTTCTTTGCAACTTGGCAATTTCTAGGAATGCAACTTTTGTTCCTGGCAAATTAAAAAACCTGTTTTTTTCTCTGTGACCTCTGCTGTCTGGCAGAACCTGAAATTTTGGCAAAATCGTGTTTCTTACATTAAGAAAATGTATTTGTCATCCCAGTGAAAGTAATTGCTTGCTTAGATTGAGCAAATTAACATCTGGAGAGAGACCAGGCTTATCTGTTTCATGCTAAACAGAGACTTGCACTGAAACCAAACTCTTTCCTATTATATCTGTGCCAGGTCTGCTCCACCGCAAACACAGTAACCAATAATCCAATCCCTTTCCCCAACTCCAAGCAGCAGAAAGGTAGGTTTCTCTAGAAATGTCAGCCCTTCTAAAGATTTTGACACACATTGATGTAATGCCTCAAAAACTTTTAACTGTTAGTTTTCTTGTCTCTGTTGCATGTGGAGCTAGGGAACACAGAGAAGAGATGTCTAAGCTAGGAAACCAAACTAGCTCAGGTATGGGTGCAAGCAATTGAATCAGTGTCCAGTGTCTGTGTCCAGTGGATGTTGTGCTTCTGTAGCCATCCGAAAATTAAACATCTAGCCTGAGATTCTATAGCTGAGATGTTGTATTTTGGACACTATCCTGAGTAAAGTGTTTGGAAGGACCCTGCTTGAGCACAGATGTTGGACTGGGTGACTTCCAGTGGTCCCTTCCAGTCTCACCCACCCTATCATTCTGTGTGAACCAAATTAAATATGGCAAACCTGGATGCCAGCCATCATCAGTGAAGAGTAAGGCAAAAGGTGACCCCTTTCCTACTACGATACCTGCCCAAAAAACAGGAGCTGACACTTTCTGCTTCTGACTACAGAGCTATCCTCTACCCTGAAGAGTATCCTAGATGAGACTCCTAGCCTGTAGACAGCTGCATTTAGGTGAGATAAAGTCCATCCAAAATGTAAGGCCTATTAGCTTGGGCATAGTGCCTAATTAATTGGCTGGTGTCCTTTCCTGAGCTAATGCCAGGCTTACATTTGTGCCAGACTAAGTATCTCTTTCCTAAATGTCGTTATTGAGAGCTAAGATACCCTTAAAGAAATGAAAGAATTACGCTTTACGCAAATTGTTTTTCATTATAGCATAAGGGTGCAAAATCAGCTGTTAAAAAAGCATGAAATGATAGATTTTCTGTGCTGGTCTCTTCATAAAGTTTTTAGTCTGGTAATGTAAACAGGCCATGAACAGACTGGATTTGACATAAACCCCGATGGAAATCAACTGACATTTGTAAAGCTTCACCAAATGATAAAGATTAGCAAAATATCAAATTAAGTGACAATTGAACAATGCAAGTGAATTGAATAGAGGTAGTATAGTGAAGAAAAATGTCTGTGTAGTTGTGTAATTGAGTACAGTGTCATTCCTGGGATGGATCAGGAAGTTTTCAGGAAAACATGAGGTAGCAAAGTATCAAACTTGTTTGTGAATCAGGGTGTGTTCCTAGTTCAGTAACAATTTGTGAAGGGAAAAAAATCCCCAAAACACACAAAAGATCACCATCAAAAGATATTAGATAGATCTTTAGATATTTTAGAAACAGTCAGGTTTGGTTTTTCTAGAACAGAAAGTAGTTTTTTGCCATTCTTTCTTTTCCATTATAAAACCATAGCATGCAAACAGATTAAATGAAGAAATTAATCTGTGAAACAAAAGCGAAATATTTCATCTGATAAAAATGTACTTTTTGTAGAATTCAGATCACATTTTTTTACTAATATTGTTCACTTTTTCTCAATCTTTAGTTAGTCAGGAGTTACTCCAGGATGTGAATAGATTGATGTTCTAGCCCAGCCAGGATGTTCAATTCCCTATTTAGATTTTTTGCATCACAGCTGCATGGACAACTTCAAATTTCACATTACCTTTTTTCTTAATTCCTGTCTTCACAACCTCAATAATGTTCTTATATAATTGAGTTTTGTTGTGTCCCATATCTTAAGTGTGTATTCCCTAACATCATTTAAGTTTATTCATTCACAGTGCGCAGAACATAGGCAAGACCTGAATTGATCAGGGTTTGGGCTTGGATAGAGGCTGCCTTACTAGGGTGCCTAAATTATGCCTCCCTTCCAGGGCACTGCTGAATCAGTACTCCCAGAGGAAGTGCCCAATGCCCATGCTTACCTCATGGAGAGGGTGTAGATTTCTTTGAAATTAGGATAGATTTCCATACAGAAGTCTTCTAAGGCTCTTCTGGCTCTGCAAGGAACTTAGGCATCTATTTTAGGGGAGCAGGGTTGTGAACAACCAAGAATTTAGATGAAAATTGGATGTGTTTGTGAGTCAGGCTTAATTACCACCTCATTTGGGCTTGGTAATTTATCTAACACATTGTACCTCACAGGCACATAATTAGTCTTTACAAGTTCTGTATGATAGAGATAAATCTTCGCTGTTTCTATTTAACATACAGAGAATTTGAGGCAGTGACAAATGCAATGAAAAGCACTTTGCTTACAGGGCAGAGGCCGCAAGAATAGCTGGTGCTGGCCCAGACTCACCTTCAAAAGCTTCGTTAATGACTCCAGTTGATGCCTCCTTGTCTTCAAGGCAGTGGATGAAGGACAGTGGAGAGTGTCTTATCTCTTGCAGTTTGCCATGAATGTAAGAGAAAGTAGGTCTGTTACGAGGTTCCTGGGACCAGCATCTTGTCATTAAATCACATCTGGAAAAAAAATTAAATGCAAAAAATTTATAATAAAATCGTTCATCTCAACAGTTACCATTAAGCATCTGAGAAGTGAGTTTGAAAATTCTCTGTGTGGTACAAAGATTATCATCAACTGCTGTGGCAATGAAAAAGAAATTAAAGATCTAATTAAAGTTGGGAAGAATTACTGTGAAACATTGTAATTTTTCAAAGATGGATATTTTTGGGAATGGAAATAGATAAAACATTTAAAAAAAATATATATTTGCCATGAATATCTACTCTCAATGAAGAAGTCAGAAATACTTTTTAAGAAAGTAGACAAGGGGGAAACTATTTCATAGGAAAAAAAAATGGAAAAAAGGGGAAGTGTAAAATCAAAAGTGAACCTGAAGATTTCAATTTGTTTAATCCTCCTTCGACTCAAGCTACCTCACATTCACGAGAAGTTAAAGACAAGCCCTTCCAGCACAAGGGAGAGGCAATTTCCACTTCTACCTCCAGACCAAAACAAATAGGAATAAGTTTTCCAAACACAAAAATGATACAAATTTCCTCTGTGTGCAGGGATTCCAACCCATCTTGCACAACACTATCACTACCATTTAGTGGGAAATTTACCTCCTGTTTATCTAAACGATAGGGTTGGTTTTTTATTACTTGCTCAAGGTGAGTTTATGCTACACAAAACCAAATCCTACAAAAGCCAGGGAGAGACAGGCTGAAAACCAAAACACAGCCAACACCTGGAAAAGCTAAGTGTTGGGAGTGGAAAGTGGTCTTAGAGTCTCAAAACCAGAGAGCAGCCAATGAAAGGCTGGCTCAGGAAGCTGCATCTGGAATGTGGAGCATTTACCTCTAAGCCTTAAGTTCAAACCCTCCCCTGACAGACATCTTCCCAGACCTGCTGCTATGTGATACCAGGCGTTAATCTGTTATGTGAAATGAATTGGCTTGCTCAGATCCTCGTTTATCCATCTTAAAAAGATGACTGCTGTTCTTCACCACAACTGGACATCTTAACCCTTAGTGACAGCTGAGAAGAATCACTTGACTTCTGATTTTTCAATTATATTATTCATTAAAATATTAGTGTCATATGAGAACCTGAATAGAAAAATTATTTCAATACCAACTTTCATCAACCTGCATTCTTATGTTTTTCAAGTTGAACAGAGTAATTATGTTTTTTCAAAATGATTCAATGAAATTTTGAAAATCCACTTTAAGAATCAAAAAAGTGGTAGTGGCTTCCTAACACTCTGAATCGCCTCGTCTGCTTACTTTCAGGTGTACTGGTTATTGATGATGCTGGAAATATAGAAGGAAAAGGACTGAATAGGACTCAAAATAAAGTTAAACAACTGGTTTTCCTTCTGCTACCAGCAAAGTGTGTGTCACACTGAATTCCAGCCTTGGATGCTGGAAGCCAAACAATCTTCTTTCTGGTCATGCCTGTTGGCAGGCAAAAAGCATGAGTTCAGGTGCTGTGCTTCATCAGGTTCACACTTGGGCTGTCAGAAGCAGAGCCTTGTGGAAGAAAGAGTCAGCCAAAGACCAAGAAAGAAACAGGAATTTATACATAAGTCATAGACTCATAGAATGTTTTGGGCTCAAAGGGACCTTCAAGGATTCAACCCACCAGCCATGCAGTGGGACATCTTCCACTGCATCGGGTTGCTCATAGCCCCACCCAACCTGGCCTTGAACAGTTCTAGGGATGAGAGATAAACAGCTCTGGAAATTTTTTTAGTGCTTAATCACCCTTATTGTAAAAGAATTATTCTAATCAAAATCTAATATTTCAATCTAAATTTATTCTCTTTTTATTTATGAAACAAGAACATTGTGAGTGTGGATTATGAATATTTTTGGTTTGTTTCCTATGACCCATTTTTGTCCTTCTAAATAGCTATTTTTTATTGGACAATCTGCTTTATAAAGTATATTCAGTTTTGCTATGGAGTAAGGATATTAACTTCTGCCAAAACTGTCATTCAGTACTGTAATTTTTTCATTTTAATTATATTCTGTATTTTTATTTCCTAAATCAAATTACTTGGTGATTGGCTTAAAATATCAGTACTGGATTTTTCACTAAGTGTTTAATTCAGATAGGCTTTAGGTTTCTAATGACAAAAATTTCATGCTCTCTCAGAATATATCTGCAAATTTTACATGTGCAGCTATTTGAGGAATGATATTTAGCTTTTGAGGCATGCTGTGACATCCAAAGTTTTACGTGATATGGCACAAACTTCCATTAGCTCAGAAATGCATGAATATGAGACCAGTCAAAAGGGTGAAAGACAGCTTAACATGCCAAGATACATGTAAGTGACAGATTGAACATATTCCTATATTTTTGGGGACCCAAATGTGGGCTAGCAAATAATGCATCACTTCAGCATGAAAAAGAAACCCAGAGGATTCCCCTACTTCATGGGGAAAGCCTGTCAGGAAAAAATGAGAAATGACAGTTCTAAACACAACATTAGCTAAAGGTTAGTTAGGTTTAAGAACTAACCTTTACACTAGATGTACATCTACACACCTACACCTCACACCTGTGTTTTATCTGGGGCAACAACCAAATGTCCAACAGAGCTGCTTATGCAGGGCTAATTAGAATTTCAGAGCCTGGAAAAGCAAATAACTAATATTCAGTATCTGATATTGGAGGCAGAATGTGAACATTTCTGAAATGCTCTAGAGTGCACAGAAGCTACAGGCATTACCAATTCTTTTCTCACATGAAATGGGAGATACAACTGATGTGTGATTTCCTTAGAAAATGAGAAGATTTGTCATGATAAAGAGCCCCTGATTTCATCTGATACAATCCGTGCAAGGCCTTCTCTCTCACTCTCTTAGTCCCTCCAGGGGATCCTTCCCAGAAACAAATAGCAAAAAGCTTTTAATAACCAAACTAAAGCTTCTTATCAAAGTCAGTTATGTAAGTTTGCACAGGACTGAGCGTTCAGTGTAACTGCAAGTCAGCAAATGTCCTGGTGCTTGTGCAAGTTCTCTAGACTTCCACAGCCTTTGATGATCTATGTTTAAATAGCTCCGTTCAGTCCAAATCTTGGTGTTCTCTTGCATGCAAGCCTCATACCCTAGTGTCTGTGCCAGATGTGGATCCCTGACTGTAAATGTAGTTACATTCACAGATCTAATTCACGTTTCAATATATGTGTCTCATTTATACATGCCCAGGCCCCTTTTAAAATTCCGTACCAAGCTTTACCTAGCCACAGCTCTCTGAGGAAAAGTAGATGATTAGTTCCTGGAGTAACAACTTGTAGGAGCAATGGGAATAATTTTTCCCTCTTCCAAGTAAAAAACCAAACAAACAATGCACTTCCTTCATGCTTTTACACCCTAAGGTTTCTGTGCCAGCCCTACTTGCACTTGCAGTGTAAGCCTATCACATATTCCTAAACAATTCTCAGCTGAAGCACTTTGGCCTTTGAACTCTCTTCCTATCAGTGATGGTTCGTTTTGTCAAATGACAATGAGCAAGCCAAAGTGCTGAGGAGACAATTACTGACTGCTGATGTCCTGATACAGGTTCAAAACCACAAGGAGGGAAGCAGGAATGTCAAGAATCCTGGCATGCCATTAATGACCTAGCAAAGCAGCAAAAAGCTGTTTACACTACTGACAGAAGCTGCATGCAGGTGCTGAGTGTTCACCAAATGAGATAAAAGATGGTACAAGAGTCTAAGCTCATCAGCTCTTTGGCTTTCAAAACCTACTATTAGCAATTGATCCTACAAGTTCCAACAGGCAGACCAGTATTTAAGACCTATCTGCTATGCTAAATTCAAGATCTGTGATCTTAACAATTATTTCAAGTAAAGTTTTCCTGATTTTTCTGAAGATCTGGTCACTCATTTTAAGGCAATTTATGAGTCTTTGCTTAAGTTTGAATGTCAGACTAGTACATGGATATAGTTGTCTCCTGTGCTTTTTTATTCACAGGACAGCTGTCAGAAATTATTTGAGGAAATTTTTCTCATCAGAAAATATTGCAATTAAAATTTCTTTGGACTTTCACTTGTTCTGTGACTTCCAGTTTTCCCTCTGTTATTAAAATAAAATCATAATCTCTTCAGTTCCTCCAAGTGCTAAAGCTTGGTTTGGGTTTTTGGGGGTTTTTTTGGTTTGGTTTGTGTGTGTGTGTGTGTGTGTGTGTGTGTTGTTTTATTGTTACCATGATATTTCAGCTGTATCTACATCATGATAAATAATCACCTTCTCTGAAACTCAGAACATGGCAATCGGTGTAAGATCTATCATGGAGATATTGTCTTGCCAATCACAGAATTATTCTCAAGACTTTTCCTCCGCCCTGAGAGTAAGAATTGTTCACTTTCAGTAGCCTCTCCTATTTGTAGGACCGACTGTCATGTGCATTGCTGTGACTGCTTTTGCTGAGTGGGTGATAAAGAAATTGAGACATGAAATTAGACAATACTGAGTGATTAAGTTCATGCTCTGCTTCCTCCTTTGTATACTTCTGGTCAGTATGGATTTCATCCACTTGATGCATTTATTTTTTTCTGTTATTTGTAAGAATTTTGCAATTAACCTTGAGTTTTGTGCTCAAGACACAATCAGAAATTGAAGGATTTACTTATCCAGTCCAGTGAAAGACTAACCAGAAGTGCAGACTTCTCTTTTCCTGTACTGCTTTAGCTTTTCTTATTGGCTTTTTTGAGTTCACTCTGCAAAGGGCAAAGTTTATTTTTCACATATGTTCTAATATTAGCCTATTCCTGCATCTACCACCATGAAAGGGAGTTTTATTATCAGTCACAGACACATGATGTACAGAGACCGCTGAAATCTTAGAGCCATCTTAACTTCCAACCAGTCACTTCAAGTACTCTCAGTCTGTTCTAAAAGTTCTACCAGATCCTTGCCCTAAATTTTTATTCACAGGCTGGACTACTGGATGAATTAGTAGCAGATTGGCCAGTTTTATTGGAAACAAAAGTGAAGGACATTGGGCTCTTCATGGGCATGACTAACCTTCAAAATTATGACCAACTGGCAAAAAACCTCTTGCTTTTTTAGAAATATTATCAACAACATTTAAACAAAATTAACTTACAGGTCATCTGGACAATTGTTTGGAGATTCCAGCCTTCCTCCTGATCGCACATGGTGTAAAACTTCTGTATTAGAGAAACCAGGATATGGCTGTTGACCTAAAGTCAATGTTTCCCACACTAGTACTCCAAAAGCCCTGATAAATATAATAAAAATTTTTTAAAAGAGAGAAATTAATAACCATAGTCATCATGAAATCTCCCTATTAAGATTTAGATTATGTCTAAGCTAAGAATAAGACTCAGAAAAACTAGGAGTAAGAAGACTTAATTTGGTTTTGACCCTAAGCCAGCCTCTGGAATAGCTAAAATAAATGTGTAGAGCTGAGATGCTTTCCTAGGCTCACGGAGATGCAGCTCAGATGATACTGAGTGCCCTCATGTTCCCGTGCAGCACTCAGGTTGAGCATGTAAGCATATAAACAAATGTTTTGAAATCTCTAAAGGTGTGGTTTAAAATGGAGAAAGACAAGTTCTTCTAAGAACCACTTGTGGAGCAATCAGCACCTCATTTGATTTGGCACAGAGTACTAAACTACTTTCTTAGATCATTGCAAGAGTAGCAGTCAAATAGATGGGGACTGAGACAAGGTCCATGGGCTGAGTATGCATGGCCACCTAAATCTAAACTTCTGTGAATATCAGGTTTCATTTATCTGGTGTAGACTTGGGTTTTTTCCATGTCTCCTGAGAGTGGGTCTCTGCTTCTTTGCAATAAACTCAAAGCCACTCAAATGCACAATTTTAGCAAACCTCCACAAAAAAAAAAAAAAAAAAAACACAAAACAAAA
>VWZN01002344.1:533585-562864 GCA_013396955.1 Regulus satrapa | reverse complement strand
TTTTTTTTTTTTTTTGATGGGGGTGGAATTTTGTTTGTTTTCCTCCATAGACCCTCACAGGAAGGTAGAATCATCAGGGTTGGAAGAAACCTTTCAGATTAAGTCCAGCTGTCACCCACTAAGACCATTAAGTCCACTGTAACCCCTAAACCACATCATCCAGCACTGGGTACCTCTTAAACACCTCTAGGCATGGTGACTCCACCACCTCCCTGGGAAACCTATTCCAGTGCCTGATCACTGGAACAGTATAAACTTTTTTTCTGATATTTAAATCTGAATTTCCCATCTCAGATAAAGGCCATTGCCACCAGTCCTCTCACTGCTGACATGGTAGAAGAGACTGGTTCACAATATTCAGAGATCCACATAGGATGGGAGCATATTTTCTTGATGGTACAGGTGCTAAAGGACCTGATTGTTAAGAGAAAAAACCCTAGCATAGTTGAACTAGAGAGCTTTCAAAGCATAGCATGTCTGGATTCCATTAGAAGGATGGCAATATGCCTGCACCCCTTGTTTCATTTTCATTTGAAAGATGAAAAGAAGTTCACCTTAAACAGAGGGTATTTAAGGGGGAAAATCTGACTGCTGGCAGGACAAAAAACAGGGAATTATCTGTGCAAAAGAGAAGGCACTGGTGGCTCACAGGTGATGCTCTCCTCTGGACAATGGTAGAAAAAGAGAGGCTGGTTATTCTATGAATTAACCTTTGAAGATACCACAGAGTGCATCCCTAAGGAAAGAAGAAAGGAAATCAGGACTCCTGGTGTGCACTTGTTGCCAGGTATTCTGGATAAAATGTTTTCCTGATCACCAGGGGAAAGGGACATTGAGGAAAGGAAGAAAAACACAGTGGTGGCTGTCTGTACTTCAATTGCAGTTATTCCATCAACTTCTGAAGCAGCCAAAATCCAAGGAGAAGTAAAAAGAGGTAAGGGAAAAGCTTAGGAGTCCTGCTGTGGCTCCCTTGCTGCATGTCACAGCAATATCCACATGCACAGCCATGCAACATGCACAGGTCTGTCAGGCCAGCCACAGCCAGCCCTGATGCAGCTGGGCTAAGGGAGCCAGTGCCCAAGGGCCAGAGGATGCTGTGCTTCTCAGTTTCACTCCCTTACCTTCTCTCAAAAAAGAACTGCTACAATTCTGCAGGACAAGACCCAGACAAGAAAACTAATGAAGATGGGAGCCACAGTATTCCCACATCCCAGTGAGTTCAACACCAGATACCCCTAGGTACCACCTCCTCAGTCCTTCAGCAAAACACAGATACTCTGTCATGTAGATTTGGCTATAATTCTGACTCTCTGACTTAGGAATTAACAGAGGTGCCTGATGGCTTTGCAAGTGAAGAGTTTATGTGTGGATCAAGTTGACACTGGCTGGTGACAGCATCTGGTGACACAGAGCAAAACTGACACAACAGAAGAGCACATACTACAGGGAATAGCTGCCTCTCGTAATGGCTTCCCATGGTTTCAGCAAGGGAGTTCAGCAGAAGCACTGAGAAAGTTATCTGAAGAGGAGCACAAAGGCAGTACCTCATAAAGACAAGCGTGCATGTACAAAATTGCTCAAGCAAAACAAGAAAAATAAGTGCTGCACAAGATAGTGCTATTGAGTTGGTTGCAACACATGCATGACATGCACCTTTTGCATGATCCTTCTCTTCCTGAAAGACATCAAGAGCTTCAAGGAAACTGGCAGAGTAGCTAGCCCACAGCTGCAAACAGGTAGAGTGAAGCAGGGAATGAGTAGAAGCATCTTCCTGTTCTAATTGAGGTATTTACAAACACAGGAGGCCTCTAGCTCAGACTGTAGTATTCTCAAAGAACAAGGACAGAAAGGGCACATCAAAATTCTTGAAATCAACTGAAAATGAGTTGTTTTCATTCAGGCCAAAAGTAAAAATGAAACATTGTCTTTTCAGCCTGGTTCACAACAAAACAAATCTGCATTACCTTTAGAAGCAGCAATTGTGAGAATGATACTAAGACAAGAGAAAAAAATCTTAACACTAAATGAATACATAACACAGATATTTAGACCTGCATAAACACATATACATTCGAATATAACTTATTTAAAGATGTGGTTCAAGGCAGAAACTGCAACTGTTTAGTTACTTTTAACCATAATTTATTTTTCATCAGGAAGCCAATAAACTCAAACCTTAAAGAATATATACAAATATATTGAATGATTCTTACAAATTTATGAAGTCTGCTTGTCAAAATCTTGTGAGTATCTACACAGGTCATATTTTAAGCAGACTCTTTCTCCACTTTCTCGTTTACAATCCAAGCTTGCATACACCTTTCTCTAACTGAGTTGAGAACTCTGTTCAAAATCAGAATAAAATATGAAACAAACCTCCATATAGAGTTGTACCAACTATGCCTTCTTCCACAGGCAGCACTTCCTGATCTGAATAGTAGTTTTTCACTGCAACTTGTATGGTATAACTCGAAAATGGCTGTAGGTTCTCTAAGACAGCAATAGAACTCTGATACTCCTGTAAGTCAAAATCAGATAATAAACATGCATTCTTAGAAAAGAGACCCATATGTCAACCCAATCATTAGTCAATTAAATGTGTGTTTAAAAAGCAATACAGTAGTGTTTTTGCATTGTAATATTCTCTAGAGTTCAAAAAAAAGAATGTTAGAATCACTGTTTTGGTAATGGGTCCCTACAGAAAAGAAAGCACAGACCAAAAACCAAGCCAAAAAGTAGGGCGGTATTGGCGCAAAAGAAACCTAAGGGATCTACCACTTACCAAAATCCACAGAGAAAGGACAGTTACTGTTGGGATGTAGAAATGGAAAACACTTGCTGACAGAAAGCTACAGAATGGTTCATAAAATCACCAAAAGTGATATGACATTCCCCATTTCGAGATTATATCACATGCATATCTGTGTGAAGCAGCCATACCAGTGTCTCTTGCTGTGGAGCAGACAAACAGTGTCTTGAGTTCCTGCAGATGTTTGTAATTTGTCTGCAAAATACCAGGTATGTCAACGTGGGCTGGGATATGCCAGGGCACAGCTGCTGTGGTGTGACAGATGGCAAGCTTAATGTAAGACTGGTGTTAGTCGCAGCAAGGATAGTGGGTTTCTCAGTGTCTGGCAAGAGAATCAGGCATCTTTTATCTAGGAAAGACATCAAAAGACTAAAAATTAAAATTATGGCTGGACCAATCCAAACTTGCCTGGGATTCCACCACCATTCATATGAGAAAGCATAACTACAAAGCATTCTTTCTTTCTGCTCTCACAAAGAGAAACAAAAGAAAATGTCACCTGAAAGTACTTTATTTGATTACTTTCACAGACACAAAAATAGTGGTCTTCAAGGAAACTCTCATTTATCTTTGATAAGATACAACTTTAAGAACTTAGGTTCTTCTTGAAGTAGAAGATGATGCAAATGGAGATTGAAATTGTAGTTGTGTAGTTGCCCTGTGTTGTCAGGGCAGTACATATTGATGAGCCCAAACTTACCTATTACAGGAAAGACAGATATACTGAATAGACATTGCCTTTCTCTAGCAATTAAATGTTATCTGCTTTTTCTTCCAAACAGCTTTCCATATGTAATATAACAACAGATAAGGAAAGACAAGTTTGGCAGGTAGAAAAGGAGTCTGGAGGGAGAAAACAATAGAAAACTACACTGACAGTTACTGAAAACTAACAAAAGAAAAATCCTCATCACTTGATGTACTTTCAAAGGCAAAATAAAAATATATTAAATGCTTCCTTCTCCTGCTAAGAAGGAAGGCATGTGCACAAGGAATAAGGTGCAAGAACCAATGCTTGCCCTTAGGCCACAACAACTGACCTCATAGCCAAGATTTTTTCTCTCAAAGTGAGTAACCCTGCCATTTCTACCAAAGTCAGGCTTGTGCATATTCATCCAAATATATTTGCAGCAGTCAATGTAAATTAAAAAATCTCCATGGGGATCTCTGTGTAGAAATAACCCATATGGACTGAAATTTGGTTCTTCCCTTTCTGCAGCAGCTAAGCCTGGGGCTCTTGCAGGAAACCCTGTCCTTGGGGATAGGGATTGGCACATTCTGTATCAGGGCCAAACCAGGCTCCTGCACCAATGCCAAGCCCACACAGATCTCATGAGAACAAACATGCCCAAAGTGTTGGCAAGAACAGCCTGAGCATTGGTCAGAGCAGGCACAGGCGGGCATGACTGTACCAGCTACACAAAAGAATTCCAAAGAAGTTCATCTTGTTAAAATATTCATTTGTGTATTTACTATGTTCTTTATGCAAAACTGGGGTTCAATAATTATTTTAAATATATTCATCATGCTAGTAGCTGTTCTAAATCTCTGCATTTACAAAGATAATCCCTATAGGAACCATGAATTCTAATTTTCTATTAAAACTAATGTTTTATTTCTTTAATTATCATTCTACAATGGTTTGTTTAAAATACTAGGAGCTCTCAGTGAAGCCTTGGTCTACTATAATGTAACCTGTAATTGTCTCTTGCATACTTAAAATCACTTTAATAAGCAGAGTTCTTATCTCTTTGTCTTTGGAAGGACAGACTTTTTTTTAGTTTAACTATTTGTGAACAAACCCAGAAATCTCTGTCATAACAGGGATCACTATCAAACTCTTGCTATAACACAGTGGAAGATATTTGCTCTTTTTCTGTGCTGTAATGTGCACCACATTTTCTAAATCTCCAGGTCTGACACAACTTTGAAAATAGGCATAGTTTGGCACTAAAAAACGGGGTCAATACTCATTATCACGACCTTCCATTGTATCCAACACAAGGCCAGTTCTTATATTCATCCTTTTAAAAATGTGCAAATTGTTTCTCTGTAGAAGGTACCTGAATCCATGAAGTATACTTTACATAAGTACACATAGCACATTCGGCAGCTTAAATACATGCTCTGAAAGAAATTGGTTACATTCACAAAACAACCCAAATCCCCTCTACCTGGATATGACTGTGCTGCTGAGCTGTAAGCTAAGATTTTCAGTGCATGGCTTGCTCTCTTGTGACGAAAGTATCTTCTGCTTTCTTTATTTGCTAGCCAAATTTCAGTGCATTCCTTTGTTTCAGTGGTCCAGTATATAAATTTCTTATCAGCAGTCAAGCTGCCAATTTCATTACCTGTAGGAAAACATTGCATAAACAAGTTTTATAGTTAACCCTGAGCAGATGATTTTACAAGAGCAGGCAGGTATTTGTATTCACAGTGAGTCAATATAGGTATCTTGGCCATACCATATCCTAAAAGACCTCCTCTTGAGAAGAGATTTCTGATATTTTCCAGCAGGTCTCATGGACCTGAGACACTGTTATTCCAGTTTAGAAGTGTCCATGTGAAGGCATTTTATTACCCTTAATTATGAGAACTGCTATTCAATTAACAGACACAAGAAATAAAACACAAGAACAAGAGCTGTCTAAAGAAATTTTGCTCTTTTTCCCAAGATGAAAACCACAATGGTCTGCCATCTCTCAGGAACAACTAAGACAGCTCCTCTGGTAACAGAGCAGCTTTGCCAGCACGCCTCCAGAACTGAGCTGAAAACAGAGCAACCAAGAGTGTTATTATCACAGGAAGTGAAACATGGATAATATGTCATACACCTGAATAAAGTACCTTCCCCACATGATGAAGTCTACAATGCCATTTTCAGGCACACATTGTTATTGTATATTTTCATTGAGATAAACTGCAATAGGTACAGCTAATATGAAACCCTAGCAAAATAATGTGTTAATATTTTAAGTGAAATCTATTGACAAGTAGTACTTGAGGCCGTAGCATTTCTTTTACATCTCACTAGAACAAATACTTGCATGAGTAAGCATCTTCACTCTTCTCTTTCTCCTAATTTGTAGGAAGAGGGTACAACTGAAAACACAGAACACAAACATTTTGTCCATATTGACTGTAGATGAATCAGTTTTATAAGCAAAGTGCTTCATGAAGGCTATTTTCTGAAATGAATGTTGTTTGAAGTAAGAGACAACAACACAAACTACCCAGAAAAATAAGACACTCAGACCTTGAATACTTGGTATTTTGATAATTCTCCAGCAGTGGCAACCATCCATATCTGAGGCCCATATTTCATCTCTTCTTTTGATAAAAAGCAGCTGGGGATTTTTGGAGTCAGACAAATCTATACTCATAGGTCTTCCTAGCTCTGCTTCTGTGACGTTACAGGTGCAGTAGTTCCTCATCTGTTTTTCTACCAATCTGTGTCCCAAGATGTGGTGCACAGTGTTATTCAGAATATCATAACAAAACATGTGGCTGCCATTATCAAGCTCTTCCATCCAGTACAAGCGGCTATCAAAGAAAATGCATTGCTTTCAGTAGAATAACTTCCACCTGACCAATCTAAATGCAATCGTAGTCCAGGTATCTGAGTAGTCACAAATCTCCCAAACATTTAAAACCAGGTAACTGCAGCAGCATAATTGCAAAGTGATTCCAAGTGCCAAATTATTATTTTTGTATAGAAGGCCACAAGAACTTACTATTCTGGATAAAATGGTTACTGTAAAAAAATTGTTGTCTGCCGCTGACTTTCATTTTCATTACTTATATAGAAGAACTTAAACAGTATTTAAGCAAACATTTGAAATCTTTCCTCAAACACAGACATCTTTTTGAAATTAGACATGTCCAAGCTCAAACTAGCAATTCTAAAGTAGTACATCCAAAAATTTCTGAGATTTACATAATGCCAAAAACTCATCTACAATAAAAAACAGTTCTTGCTCTTTAACAGTTCAAATTTTAATGAAAAATTATGTTTTAAACTTGCTTTTAAAAAGATGTTAGTAATATGTGCCTTACCTTAAGAAAGGATATGACAACAGAGATGATACTGTTGAATTACTTTTTCCCAGCTGCATGTTCAAGGCCTTTAGAGATTTTTTCTTGAGTTCAAGGTCAATGACAAATATTTGAGTTTCATTCTGCGGTGTTTTCAGGGCAACAAAGAGATGCCTTGCAATCCAGTCAACTGTGATGGCTGTGACATTGTAAAGATGTGAATCTTTGAAAAACTTAAGAAAAAAAAAATTAAAAGGACAGAGTTTTAGAACCTGATGATAAGTCATTATGAAAATTAATTTGTTTCTGAAAGCAAAATGTCTCATTGGGAAGTAGATGTCAAAATACAAAGATGCGTCACAGACTGGCAATATTTTTAGACAATCAAAACTACTGTTTCACAAATATCAATTGTTGCTTCCATATTCTTGAAATTAGAATGAAGTAAATTAAATAAAATTAAATGTGATACAAAATACAAATTTCTTGTATTTACTAGTATGAATTTTAAACTCAACATCTGATAAAATATCAACAAAGCAGACATCAGTGAATCTATTTATGATTAAATGTACAACTTTTAAAATGGCATGCTCTGGTCATTACTTTTTCAAAAACACAGTTGGCCATAAAATAATGACAATAATGGTCATGTAATTTTCATTTTCTTAGATTCTCTCAAGCAAAAGAGTGAATAAAGGAATACCTGAGACATTGAAGCGTTCTGTATATTCAAAATGAAAAGAGAATCTTCAGTGATATGGTATGCTTTGTCATCATTAGCAGTATAGCAGATGTCCTTTACATAAGTCTTTGCTGAAATTTCCCACATGGTATGACCAGTGTCTATGTCGGTAAGAAACAACTTGCTGCCAGAAATAGTTATTAGAGTTGGGACAGGGAAAAAATCTGGAAGGAAAAGGCCTCAGCAGAATTAACAAAAAACCTCATCCTAAATATTCACAGTGGTTCATAAGGAAAGCAAGTGCAAGATACAAATAAATGATGAGTCTGAACTTACTGAGTATGCCACAGTAAATAAATAATGAGATGACCTCTTGTCGTCACAATCAAACTACTAAGATATTTTCAGTGGCATTGTGAATGGTCACCTAACAAATTTAAGCATAGTAAAATAGATTTACTCATTTAATTACCTTTAACAGCCAAAATAGAAATACCCTATGTTCTCTAGTGGGTCTCTAACTTTCCTAGTTAACTTTGACAGCCTAATTAGAAATATATTATGATCTCTAGCAGCATGCAGATTACAGGTGAAAACCTACTGTTCCATGTTACCCTGGAGTTGCACAAAAAAGCTAATTTAGCATAGCTTTGAGGAAAAGTTTGAAATTCCCAAAATTAAGTCTAATGATAAGGATTGTGTTGATCTTTCAAATCAGAGGATGCAACCATTTTCTCTGTTGTGTGTGCTGTATGTCACATAAAATGTTGGAGGCTATTTATCAGATTGCCAAATTTTTGTACTGTCATTTTTACCAGCTATTGCACACAAACCATGAGATGGTAATTAAACCATCCATACCTGATGAATTCCTCTCTGTTATATCAGACAAAGGTCCTGGACCTACAGAGGTGAAGGCCTGCACCTGTGGGACAGGAGATTGATAATTGTGTTAAGTAAGAGCATAAATGGCTGCATGTGAGAGCCTGTAGAGTCAATAGAGACAAACCCCTGTCTGCTCATCTAAGAACTTAAGTCTGTGCTCTGTTTGACATAAGGCTGTGCTGGTCAGTTCAAAGGCTACATTCAAGTTGGGACCATGGCTCTGAAGAGAATTTTAAGCGGTGGCCCAGATGCTACATCTAACAGCTAGAGCTCAAAGGACTCCAGACAGTCCTTTTGTTTCCTTTCCCAGCCTGGAACAATTCCTACTATTTGCTGACCTTGCAATTAACGTGGTGTTTCTCTTATTAGTATCTGGTCTATTATATGCTCTCATGCTTTTAACTTGTCTTTCAAGCACATGTTCTGCCTGTTCCAAAGGATTTATCACAGTGAAAATGGGACTTCTTGAAAAGTTTTGAACTGGAAGTTCCAATGGAACTTTGCATGGAAGTTCCAAGTCTTTCTATGGAAGCCACATGAGTCCTTGCATTTCTCAAACTGTGGCACAGTTTAAAAGGCCTGTCACTCTCCACCAGATCAGTTGAATCTGTGTTCAATTTGCAGTTTTAAGCAGTGACTTGGGAAAACCTCAAGAAAGTTTCTTTTGGGCTTCACCGTTTAGTGAACAACACACAGAGAGGTTAAGCCAGCTATCCATGGGTGAGTCAGCAAATCAGCAGCTCTACAAGCAGTAACCACAAGCTCTTGCCCCAAGCCAAAAAAAACATCTCCCAGGCATACACATCACACTGCACAGATAACATCTACCATCTAGCACGAGACAATCTTAGTAATTTTTCATACCTGAAACCTTACTGTGAGGCTGGGAAGCACATCCTTGAGAGAAAACTGCATCTGGGTGGGTTTAACATTGCTTTCAGTCCAGTTCATGAAAGTGCCAGCAGTGCTGCTCTGATTCAATAGCTGATAGTAAACCCTGAACTGCGTTAATATTCCATTGTCCCTTTCAGGTTTGTCCCACCTGAATTCCACAAGGATTTTCCCATCACTTTCATGTAGGTTATTTCGTAACACATATATTCTAGGGTTCCTCGGGGCAGATGGAACTGTATAAAAAAATAAAGATAAAATACACATACTAAAATACTCCTGTTAAAACACAAATCTAAGTCATAATTAACTCTACAGAAGATTATCTAAAATTTAATGATAATTTCTGTTTTTCATTGATGTGAGGTTATCTGATTTTAACTTGCCTAACCAAAAGAAAGAGCTGTATAGACAGGGAAAAAATGCATTTCTGAACTGAGATTAGGACATATCTATTTAGCCAAGTCCTGTATGTAACAATGGAGCTGTAAAAATGTTCACAACACAGTGTGTATTCTATCTCCTCTCCTATTCACAAAATCTACTGCATCTCCTAAGTTTTCTCAGTGTTTCAGTCACTCAACACTATATTTTAGCTAACTTAATTTTGGCATGCATAACAGCAAAAACAAATATTGAAGCAAGAGTAAAATGCACATAACATATATTAAAAATCTACTAAGTGGTTAAGATATTGCATACAGCCTTTGGTGTTCATTGTAACTAATTCAGATTCTCTTTCTTGCTGATAGTCACAGGCACTTACACTGTCCTGCATTCTCTGTTCTGAATTCAATTATTTCAATTGTCTGCATTTATGTATGCAATAGATGACTGCCAAAGATACTCAGAAACAGGCCCTTGCAACTCTGCCTGCAGACAGCTAGCTCTGAAAGCTGCTCATCCTGCACCAGGGTTTCACTTGCTGAGATTGAGATGCTCCCAGTACCCATTATACATAAGGAAGGAAGTAAGGATGTAAAATTTTAGTACCTCCTTCAGGGGCTCGAAGGGATACAGATGTCATTGGTGCCTTGCCCCAGTACGTGTATGGAGTGACAGTAAAATCAAAGAGTGCAAATGGTTCCAGCCAATCCACTCGGTAGGATGGCACAGACAGATTATGGGGGTGAAGGCATCCTTCAATCTCCCGAAACTGCAAACGAAATGAAACAGCACAAAATAAAGCAAGACTTTTTTCTTACTTAAAAGGCCTTCAGTTTTCCAAAATTCCCTCACCAAACTGGTCAACTACATCAAAACACAGCTTCTCTTCCTGTGAGTGGCCATTGTTTCACCTGCTCCTGTGGCAGTGTAGTGATGTGTAGCCATGTGCCACCAGTCTGCCCTTTGAATTTAAAGTAAAGCTTGCCAAATGCACTAAAGGGGGGAAGAAGGCTAGATTTTACATTCAGGCAAAGGCTGTCCCACTGTCATCTCAGAGGACACTTCTGTCCCTGAGGTACTGTGAAAGGCTTTCTCATGAATTTTTGATCACTGTGATCTCCTTGCCTGGCTCTTCACATCCCAGCCACTAGACCAGAGCCACTGCTGGCTGCAGTGGTCAAGAAACTGGACAACTTGCACTCTGTTTGCAATTTAGCTTGGTCCTTGACCAATTTGTAAATGCTGGCAAAGAAACAAACTATTTCTTTTTAAAAATAGATGTATCAGGAAGTAGATGTGGTAATGCATGAAGATATTATGGAGGGATGGCATCAATATCCTCACTTGTAGAGCTTTTGATCCCACGCAGTAAAAGACAGTTCCCCATTCCACCTTTGTGGAGGGACTCCAAGTGATGTGGAAACTTGAGGAATTTCCTTTAATTCTGAAAGAAGACTCTGGCACTGAATCTGGAATCACTTTTGGTGCAGAAGAAAAATTTCCTGTCCATAAAAAGAATAAATAATAATAATCTAAAGAACGTGAGGAATAGGTAGACTATTCAAACATAACCTAAAACAATAAAGAAAATCCTGTAAGCCAACATTAAATAGAAACAATAAATAACAACAACACATTTTTTTTAATCCATACGTATACCATCAGCTTTTATAATTGCACATTATCCATTATCCTGATATATTTATGGCATGGTACATATATATATCAGGTGTGTCCTGATATATTTATTAATAAGTCACTCTTGTCCTTATCTTTTGTCAAATGACTAAAGAATTTCAAGAGAGAAGAATTGCAGGCTGACACTGAATTCCTTTATTGAGAAGTTTGGATAAATAAAATAATGTACCTGGCAAAGGTTTACGTGATGAATGAACAAGGGTAAAGGCTGTAAATGCTGCTGGTTGTGAGAAGGGAATGCTAAGGCTCTGATTGACTTCCTGGACTGTAATGACCTGAAGCCTATTAATCCAGAACAGACGACCACTGTAGTAATCCAGTGCACCTTGAGATATTTCTGAAGTACTCCATGCTGCAAATTCTGTGATGATGGCATTGCCACAACTGTGGAAATGTATGAAATTAGCAAACTGATAGCACACATGTAGAGGGAACAGATTTATGCAATGTTTGACATGCTGTTAAGTTTCTTATAATTCAAGGTCTTAATACTTATAATTCAAATTCTAAAATGTAGGAGGCAGGAAATCAAATAAAAAATTTTTCTTTAAGGTCTTTAAAGAACACTTTTCAGAATATGAAGCATTGCAGAAAGAACAAAAAGGCCTTAATTGCCCCTATTCCACAGGAAAACAATTGTAAAATGGTTTAAGATTCTGCTGCATAGATACAGAAAAAATAGTAATTTGAAAAATCAGCCCACCTTCCCTCAGCAATTCCACTGAAACAGTGAAATCTGCTGCAGAGCATGAGATTCAGTCTACTTTGCTATATCAGGAAACCAAATTTATTTGACCCTGCTAGTTTCTTTCCATTATTTATTAAGATCTATTAACATTTTTGTTCACTGGGATCACTGGTGATTTAATCTGCCTTTTGTGTTGTATGTCAAAATTTACAGGCCTTTTTAGGTCCCAATTAATCTTGGTAAGAAATTAAATATGTTGTAAGAGGCATCATTTTGCCATCTCAGGAATGTCTTTGAGCTTAGACACATGCCATCCAAAACAAATTCGGAAAATCTTTGACACACCATCAGGTCCATTAGGATGTATCACTTCTAATCTCTGTATTCTGGCATGCCAGGGACAATGATTTATGGCTGCCAATTGGTTCATAATGGAGCTGCATGTTCCAACAAAAACTAATCAACATATTTTGATTCTTTAAGTGTTTGCTATTAATCATAGCAAGTCTAAAATCAGTCAGAAAATTCATCTGATTCCACACAAAGCCAGCCTGCAACATTATGGGTGCATGTAAATACAGATGCTGCTCAACTAAGTAGTTTAATCTGATGCTCGAAAAAAATTAAAATAATCACATTCTCCACAGGGAAGGGAGCAAAAACATAGTTTCACAAACTACTGTGCATTATACACTTTGCATTTAGGAACAAACCACAGTTTTTCTCAAGGTTTTGGTATATAATCTATAAGCTAACCTATAAACATTGTTTATTATGTTTAACCTTATTAAACTTTGCCTTTCTGTAGTAATGCAGCCATTTCATGTTCAGGATGATCAGGAGGAAAGCCTGCTGAGTACTGTTTGCTTCAGGTGAGAAAGTGAAATCTCAGTTCAAGTCCTGAGATTCATGCAAGTTACAGAGCTCCAGGCACTTGGAAACTGTCAAGTGTTGTAAATGCCAAGATAAAATAGACAATAAGCAGCAATTATCTCCTAAAGCTAAGTCTAAAAATTAATGGGCATGACCTCAGATCAGTTGAGGTTCCATACCGTGTTTCTCTCACAGCCAAACTGTGTTACCAACCATCACAACATGTAGTTTGCCATCAGCTAGCCATGATCATTAGCTCTTCTTTTTGTTTATCATTAAATTAGTAAATAGTGGGCCCAGCACTAGATTATATTTTTTTTGTCTTAAAGAGTATTACAAAAACTAGCAAATACAGACTTTCTTACCCCTGCTATGCATTTACTTACCCTTCTTTGCAGAGAGAAGCTCTGTATAGGTTTAGACATAGACTATCTTGCACAAGCCAGTAAAGAAAGCCATAGGTGAGATCCAAAGTTACACCAACCACCTAAGAAAAAGCAGCCCATAGAGCAATTAGAACAAATCTTCAGTTCTGAGGTAAGAGCCCTTAGGCATAACAGTTTTCTAGGCAACATCATGAGTAGATCTTTATTGGCAAAAATAAAGAATGAATGTTTATGCTAACACAAAAGACATAGGACTAGAAAATAATCAGTTCCTATGGTGGACACAGCTGATGATTTTCTAGATAACATTTTATTAATGCCTGTCATAGTGTTCATCCCTGGAGTATCTGAGTACCTCAGACATGATGGCAATAGCATATCAAGTGCTTAGTGGAACTACCTATCAAAATCTCCAGAATACCTCTGGTATTTTAGCATTCTTTGTCTGAAACAGATGGGTGATATCCAGCCTGAAAGTTGGAACCACCTTTTGAAAAAAGTATATCAGGTCTTTTGTCTTTGTTTTCCACCTTTGATTTTATACATAAAAGTAAAAATGCTGCTTTATTTATGGAAAATAGATGCAAAATTTTAATTCATTTATTTTTTCAAGCAAGAAATTTGAATAATTAACTTTTTGCAAATAATCCATTATTAAATAAAGGGGGCAAGGAAATTAAACCATCTTCCTGCTCATTGCTTCAATGTTTCATCTGCCTTTGAGGGAGGTGAAAGATTTGTTGTTTCTTTTTAATAGGATCTAATATTCAAAATAGAGTTTTCTTCTTTCTGTAGTAAACAACAGATTCAATACCATATGCAACAGTAATAAAAATCAGACATTTAATAATCTGTTCTGTGAATAAAAAAGAATTTGCTTCCATAAGTTAGTCTGCTAAATGTTATCAAGTTTAGTCTATTTTATATCATTAGCACAGCTTACAAGTTGTTTGGGGCCTCTCTGAACATGTTTTCCAGCAGCTCTCAAACTTCTCATGCAAACATTAGTCGTAACTATTCTTTTATAAGCATAAATTTCCATTATGTATGTAAGTGGAACAGCCTTTTTTTTTCCCTAACTCTTCATTAATAAACTGCAGAAGATGATGACAGGAAAGCAAATGCTATATCACTTAGTTGTCTGTTGCTCCTTATGTAATCATATTCTTGACATATTTCTGTTGACATTGTATGTCAGAAAATCAAGGTTTGAATGATTGCTCCTGTAGGTTGTCCTGTTAAAAATATCTCACAGCATGTATGTGCCCAAGTGTATATTTAGTCAGCCATGCTATATTTTATCCCATTTACCTATTCTCCCTCCCATACTCAACACCAAATGACATCTTCCTGAATTTATGTTGCTTTTTTGAACATTTGGGTCCTTCTTCCTTGCCCCATTTTTTTTCTTTTTCTGCAGCTATTACATTTTCCTATAGATGTGTCCATCTTCTTTATCCTGACTCCTGTATCACCATTATTAAAAGGCAAATAAATATTTGTACTATTCATTTTCAGGAGTTAGGCAGTAGTTTAACACCTCCCTTCTGTTATGCTTCAAAAACAGGCAAACATTTCCCAGTTCATGAGAGGTATTAGTCTCTGAGCATGACATGTATTTGTGATGGTGCAATGTAACTGAATATCATGAGATGCAGGATAAACTTAGCTATTTGAAATACCTTTTGACTAAAAATATTGAAACCACACCTAACATTTCCTAGCCCCACTTCCATATAATGCACTTTGCTGCTCCCCTATAAATTACTTCTGTTCTAGTCATATTGTATAGTGTAAACAACTTACTAAGTGCCTTGAAAATTCTATGCCAGATCCTAAGTTGGAATAAATCAGAGCAGCTCTGCTAAAATCAATCAAGCTCTGCCAATACACAGCAGCTGAGCTAAACAACTGATCAGAAAATAAAATAATTGCCATAAAAGGATCTAGTTCCTGCCAAAGAAATTAGGCTTTCAAAGCTCTGCCTTTGTATTTGTTTAGGAAACCTGCCATTTTCACAGTAGGCTCTTCTATTCCTATTCCTAGCATTCAGATTTCAAGCTAAAAGGAGATACAGCTACAAACTGCTGAAGATCCAGCTGAACAGCAATTCCTTATCAGAAAAACAGATGGTGAATACCAGTAAGAACCACTTATGTGGAGAACATACTTTAACTGTTGGATAACAACAATTAACTATTGCACTATTGCATCTGTGTTTTAATACTGAGGTAAGACGTGCTCTTTTCAGGTAAAGGACTTCATTGTGCAAGGATGATATATATTAGTACCTGTGTAAGCATATTTTTGCCTCTTGATATTGAGACAATAACAACCAGCTCAACGATGCCACCGTTAAAGAATGTTGTGGTGTCTTTTCTTCCTGATAGTTTTATTCTGAGTTTTATTTTATTAAATAAACACCTGTCAGCTATAACTGGTCACTTCTCAATCTAAACACTTTTACTTGGCTTTTTGCCTGAGTGTATCACAGCAGGAGGCCGAGTTCAAGAAGTCAGTGCATAGATTAGGGCAGCAGAGAAGCAGGAGAGGAGATGTTTGCCTGTAGGAGGTGTGAATAAGTGAATGGTTGAAGGCTGGTATCACTGACATAGAGGAAGGTGCAGAAAAAAAAAATGACAGGACCAGACAAGCAGTCTTGCTGCTGCCAAGGTTCTTGAAAGAACAAGAAATTTGAGGTTTAACATGAGGCGATCCAGAGAAGCAAATAGTGAATCAAAAGAGAAGGGCAAGGAAGTCGAGGTTTGGCACTTAAAATAAACTGGAACTTGTTTGTCCTTTGCCATAGAACATCCAGAAGATATGTGCTAAGTCCAAGTGGGCCACTGAGCTTAGACAACATATATCTTTCCATATATTTCTATATATCAGTCCATACCAGCTAGCTTCCACAAAGAGGTAGAGAGGTAAGTACTGGAAAATAGATTGGTCTTTTGCAGCACAGACTTTTCTCTCATGTACAAAAGTTCTAAAATTCTTCTGTACACAGGATTACAAGTGTAGTAAGTGGCACACCAGAACCTACCTTCCATCTTCCCAAGCCCTCATAAAGGTAAAAGATCTGTGAGATCAGCTGGCCATTAGGAATATTAATTTCCTTTCATGGACTAAACTAGGCCTGGCTTTTCTTTATAATCAGAGAAACACCAAGTTCCTTTCTTTTGAGAAAGGAAAATTAAATGTTCTGGGGAATGATACAAAGCTAACTAAGAGAGATAGATCTCTAAAACTGGGAAGGGTCTTTAATGGACAACCTAGCTTCTGATAAAACGGGAGTCCAATGGAATAAAATGGAATTAAGATGGAATAAAAACAAAGCCTTCTTTAGCAAGGACAGTGTTTCAAAGTAAGCTGTTGAAGAAGACAATATTTTACTTGTGCTGACCTGTTCTGTTGCAGTTGAACTACGCCTCACTCCAGCGCTTGGGGCAGATGGTACAACCTTGCACAGGCTGTGCTTTGAGCTGTGGAGCATTCAGCTCTTCTTAGAGAGAGACCCCAGAGAGTAAAGCAGTCCAATGGATGGCATGGTCCCTCAGCCTGACCTGCTCAGCACGGAAAAAGTACGGAGGGAGGGAGGGAAGAAGAAAGGGAGGAAGGAAGGAGCTAATATCCTGGCAGATATTTTAATGAGGAGAATACTCTGTCTTAGAGTTTTTCCATTGTGTAGGCAGCACCAAATTTCACCTACCAAGAATGAGGTCAAATCTCACATGGTGGCAGAGGCAGGATGGATTTGGAGAAGACCACAATTATCTATGAGGAGCCAGCAGTGATCCAAGTTTTTTAGAGACTTGATAGGACATCAGAGAGAGGTAGATGTAGAAGAAAGACAGGGGAGAGATCAGCAGAGATATGGAGGTTATGCAGGCCTCAGAGCATAACAAACTGTCTCCAGGTAGGAAAACAGAGCTAATGAGCTTCCACATACTACAGGATCTTTGATGAGCTATTGGTAAAAATAGCATCTCTGTTTTCTCTCTCCCTTCTACTTCTGCATGGAACCCACTCTCTACCCTAATACAGCTAAAACAATAATCTCCCATCCCTTTTTTCCCCCTTCTGCTGCCCAACATCTTTACTCCCTCTTGCAAGAAGCCCCCTTCTCTCTGAGGAGATGCTCTGCTCAGCATGGGCATCTTCCCAGCCCTCTGGAGCTCCTCGTGAGCCTGGAGTAGACCAAGAGGGGCCAAGCTGAGACCAGGCTTTTGTCTGACTTGGGCAAGGGATAAAGAAAGGATGGGGAAGGGAAGAGGATGGGGAAGGAGAGCTTTGACAATGCTCAGGATGTTGAACTCGCTGTTCCTGCCACCAGATGAAGGACAGGCAAGATGGAGACTGTCAGTGGCAGATGTGGCACCCTCACCACCACTGGGGCAGCAGCAGCAGCAGCAACAAGCTGTGCCAGGATGCAGCAGGGACAGATGCCATTCCCCCTCTCTCATCACCAGAGATAAAGCCTGTTTCTGTAAGAGCACCTCTGCAACCTGAAATGCAACCCTGGTATCCCTGGCAAGTGCTAAGCCTCAAAACTGGCTGTGTCAGGTCCTGCAAGCTGGGGGACATCACAAAAGAGGCAGGATGCTATGAAGCTCTGGTTCCATATTTTGATGTGAAAGCCAGAAGTGACCATTAGACTTAAATCATTTGGAAAAAAAAGAATAATGTTTCACATGTGGGAAGGAGCAGCATTACAACTGTAATTTTAATAGCTATGAACACTGGCTATATTCAAGAGATCTAAATACTAAAATACACACCATCCCTCCACCCCATCTCTCACAAAAGGAAAGAAAAGTAAAAAAATCAGTCACCTGTTTACCAGAAAACTGTAGCTGCTCTTGTAACATGAGATACTCTTCTCCATTCAATCTTGCGCTCTCCACTGAATACATTGTGGCCCAGTACAAATAGCCATTTACTGAATCCACAACTAGATCCTTCACTGGGAACACAGCATGAGCTACAACATCTCTATGGCCTCCCCATAGTGATTTTCTGTAGATCTAAGAACAAAAGAATTTACTTTAGCATCACATCTAAATCTTCAGCTATGATCAGCTGAGTGTACATTAGTGACTTTTCCACAGCTGTTTATCAAAAGACTGTGCAAGACTTCAGCTTTCAATGCATAAACCTTTTGCATTCAAAGTAAAAGGATGAAGAATAATATAAAATTATTGGTTCATTTTTGCCAGAAAGTAACAAAAGAAAAAAGCTGAAATAGCTTTTTCCCTTCCCTTTCCCAGTTTTGGCAGCCTTCTGTCTGACAGAACTTCTCACCCACTTCATATTCACTATTCTCAAGTGTAAATGAGGGTGCAAGGCAGTGTGAAATCTGGCCTCCTAGCTCCAGTTTTTAAAACAGCTTCTGACTTTGCACTTACAAGAAATGAAAGGCATAATTTGACAGCACTGCATAAATTAGCACTACAATTTTGAAGTCAGATACCTTTTAAATAATTCACATGTCAGTGTTCCTGATATGAGAGTGTACAAAGTGCAATTGTAATTATTTTTTAACGGCAGTGATCTGTAAAATATTACAGAGCAGAGGTCAGTCTTGAAAATCCCTGTGTAAACAAATAGTGCCAAATTTGATTAAAATAAAGTCCATCTACTTCTTGGCTGAGATCAACAAGGCAGCCTCCATTTTCACTGTCTTCATTTATTTTTACAATGTTGAATCCAACAAAACCATTGGTAGCATGTTTGATTTGTCTCTTTTGCACCTGGTGAATTCAGTATCCTGCATTAGTGAATGTTAGTGATTATTTCACCCCAAATTCTTTTGTAACTGTGGAAAATCACTTAAGGAAAGAAAGGTCTCCTTGTTCTATACTATAATAGCAAAGGTCCAAATGTGTCTCAGATTGCAAGAAGTAGGGATTATTTTCCCAAATACTTCCTTACAGTCTTTATTGTTGACTTAAGGGATTTTTTTTTCATTTAAGAAATGTAGCTATACCTACCATATTTGCTTTGCCAGCCCAATACAAGCATTGACCCAACCAATCAAAGGCCAACATCCTTGCATTTCTGACATCAGATACATAAGTGTTCTCAGTGGTATCCTTTCTTTTGTTCAGTGTCCAGGTCTGAACTTCCCCCATGGAATTAATCCAATAAAGAGTGTTATTATACCAATCGAGGTCTTGAAGAAAAAAGGAAGATATTAAGCATTACACAAACATGTAAATTAAAAAAACCCAAAAAATTGTTTTAAAGAATAAAAAGAGGCAGCACTTCAGCTTATTAAAGATCAGTACAAATGCACAGTTAGGTTCCGCTAATGTGAAGGCAGATTCTTTACTGGCTTCTTCATAGGAAATAATGTACATATATTATACATATTCAATGCCCCAATTACTATAAATGCATGACATGTATTGGGATACTAGAGGCAGAACTATTTAGTTCAGAGGGTTGATTTTAGCTCTGATGTAACTGTGGTGATGTCAGAAGGGTTTAACTAAGGATTAATTTGACTCATAAAACAGAAGAAAGGGGGCAAACCCAAAGGATTGGCTCAGTGAAGCTGCTGTACTGCACTCCATGACATTCAGTCTACAGAACTCTTGTCTTTCCGTGCTATTGGTGAATCTTATGGAGAGGTAATAAATGCCAATAAACCTGTAGCAGCAGCATGCAATTTAGTATGTACCTGTTTAGTATGTACCTGAAACGTTTCTTAACTGAGGATAGAGGAGCTCTCCTGGCCTGTAGCTATTCAGTCGCTGCTTCCAGAGACCTTCAGGCCCCACAGCCAAAATATATGGCTCTTCTTCAGCTACAAAGGAAGAAAACTGCAGTTGTACACACCAACAAGCAATTTATGTGTGTGTGCCTCACTAGGTAGAAAGATTCATACACACTTTGTTCTTCATTTTTCCTGTGTGACAAAGCAATTCTCACCTTCTTCTAAAGTTGTACCTCTAAATGACTCTGACCATGGCCCTGCACCAGCAGGAGACACAGCTCTGACTGACACCTCATATGCTGTGAGGCTGGCCAGCCCCTTCACTGTAAGCCTCGTGGTACTAATATTTGAGACAACCCATTCCTCCTCAAATGGGTGCTGAGGTGACACTTTCACATCATAGGTCCAGTTCTGCCATGCAGATAAACCTGTGTGAAGCAGATAATTACAGAGTAAATGGTTGTAACTGGTGATACATATCCTTTGAGAAAGATGTATATTGGAGACTTCTTTCAAGAATGCCAGTAACAGTGGAATTAGGAAAGGGATACATTAAAATTTACACTCTAGCCCTATGCTTCAATGCCCCATGAAGAATTGAATTAGAACAAATTTTTTCCCTGTCCAGGTAATTTTCTGCTATTCAAAGACACACACACAGAGGGTAGAAACCATAGCACAGTCACTGATCAAAAGCCATTACATCTCTGCCATGCATTTTCTGTGTGATATCAGTACCTAACATTACTGCTACTCCATAACATACTTAAGATCAAGCTCTGCTTAAAATCCTTGCAGGGGACATATGAGTTGCAACACAAAATTCTGTTAATTTAGGCAGAGAGTTTAGCTATTTTACTGGCAAACTATGGGCTAAATTTTTCAAACAGAGGTAATTCCATAGCTTTCATCAGGATCTGCTGTTGAAGTCACTAAAACCCAAATCAAGAAAAGAGAAGCCAGAAAGTTACTTCTCTAGAAAAAAGAAGTGGACCTTCAGGAAGAATCACATGAACTTACTGGTCCCAATGGATTGTTCAGGTGGTTTCCAGCTGATCACTGCTCGGTCCAACCCAAACAGAGCCATGACAAAATGAGGAGCAGTTGGTAAAGGAAAAGGCTGAATTGATGGCCCATAGAAAACCAAGTTGCCAATGCCAAAGTACTCTGGGTACACCAAATTGCAGTCCACAATGTACTCATTGTAGCTAGAACTTCCCAGGGGAGAGACCTCTTCATGGAAAACTGCCGAGCCATCTGTGACTGTAAAGGTGTTATCCTCATAAACGAAGCTTTCCATGTCATTAAATGGCACGTGTGATCGCAGTGTGTGAAACTCTGAACCATCAAGAAAACCTGACACAAAGGTCTGTTCTGCTTTGTTGAAGAAAATGAGTCTCCTAGACTGGAAGTTGATTGTGAAGGTTCTCAGAGCACTGGATCTCACCACTGGTGAAGCTGCAGAGGCAGTGCCAGGAAAGAGTGGAAGATTTGCTCTGTATATGCCATCCTCCAGGAGACAGAAAATATAACTGTCCATAGAGCAAAATAAACCCAAATAACTACAGTGCAAGAAGTCTGTAGATAAACCACAAATATTTTAGCAGCTAAGACATGTGCCTGTCTTTATGCACAACAGAAAAATGCTTTTGGTATTATTAGTATATATATATATATGCTGGGGAAGCAGACACACCCATTTTTACCTTCTGTGAATTTACATGGCAGATTATTGGAGAATATTCTTCTATAATACCTTAAATTTTAAGCATTAACATCTAAAATTCATAGAGCCTCATATTCATAAAAGCAGGAAATTTATGAAACTCAAATTTTTGCACTGGAAAAGCTTTATCTCTTCTGCTAACACCCTAAAGAAGAAAATGCAGGAAACAATACTATATGGCACCTCTCTTGTTCCAATTGTTTTGTAGCTTGTTATTTGTTGCCAATTGCACTTTTGTTAACTTAAGTGCTTGTAACAGGAACCTAGATGACTAATGAAGTGGAGAAAATTAGAGAGGAGCTTTATAGCACCTTTGGCACCAAGCACTCAAAGGAGTTCACTTACCCATTATAGGGATCAGCTATAACCTTCCTAGGGGATGTCACGTAAAGAGGAGTGATGTCTTCAGCTACCGTGCAGTTCTCTAAATGGCAGACATGTATCTGGGGAATGAGAACAAAAACAGGTGATGCATTCATAGGGTGTTTGCTAATGAGCAGACAAGCTGACCCGAGATTCCTTCAGGGGATCGGGAGAGTGAAACACCTCTCTCACAGTCCTAGGTCATTCTGGGCTCCTGAGTGTTCAGCCAGCCAAGTATAACCCTTGTACATAAAGCCATGACAGCTTACCCTGAAGCTGACAGTCATATATCAAAACTGGAGCGAAAATTGTATATCCAACTGCCAACTACTCAGTTTGGAGAATACAGGCAAACAGTACTTGGAAAATGATCTGGCAGGGAAGGGAAGTGCTTTTCTGATCCTGGAAGCAATACCTTGGGATTCAGAAATCTCTGCCATCAGTTTGTTCATCTACAGCTCATTTGTATCTTTTCATCACTACTGCTTTTCCTGCTCCCTGTTCCCTGTGCAGTAAGTGAAAAATCAGAGAGGGCAAGAGAATTAAACAAAACAAAACAAAACAAAAACAAACAAAAAAAACCCCACTAACAATTATGAGCAAGTTTCTAGTCCGTTGTACATTAGAGGATTACATGGGTACATGCAAAGTCTGACCATTAGTGTAACTGATATTTCCTGAGTAGGAAATCCAGTGCAGGGTTGCTATCCCCATTTTTACTTCAAACTGAAGCAGCTGTAACCTGAGCTGTTGCCACTGGATAAAACACGTTAAATATTTTGTCAGTTATGACAGACAATAAAATCACTATCTAGTTATCTGACCACCTTCCTGAGGCAGAGTAGGAAATGAGCAGAGTAGATGGGTAAACAAGAGAAACAGTGTGCCTGTACTGGGTATGAGGAGGGTGTGAAATCACCCTCAAAAACAAATTAAAACCAAAACAGTTATGTCCTAAGGAGAAAAATAAGGCAAGGAGACAAAGATCCATGTAGAGTGTTTACTTTAAATATGACCTGAGAGTCAAGCCTTTCTCCTTTTTCAAATTATGAAATATGTTAACATGCGTTTTATTTTAAAATATATTTTAATTATATTTTATGCATACATATTTATACATAAATCATATTTTCTCATGTAAAATTAATCATGTAATGGTTCAAATTAAGCACTAGGAAACTAATTAAGCACTAGAGCATTACCTTTTCATTCATGACAAAGTATATCCTCTGGTAAAGCCAGTCTACCGAGATGGACAAAATATTCCCCCAGCCAGCATAGAAGAGCATTAGGTCAGACACATCAGACATATTTGCAATTCCTTTCACCCAGATAGAATTCCCTTCAGAAAAATAGACAGCTTGCTGATAAATATTCACAGAAATTCCTAAAAATAGAAAGATACATGCACACAAATAACATAAGAAATGTTTCAGGTTTTTTCAGTTAATTTTTCTGCTTGTCTTGAAAATATGTATTTTTCAGTCTGCAGCCCATCATCATCATCATAGGAGAAAAGTTAACTGTTTTTTCTCCTCACTTCTGGTCTTCTTTCAGATAATAAGGAAACATTCCCAATTGCTATGTAAGCAACATTATTATAGAGAATTGCCCTTCAGAAAGGTAATCAGACAAAGAGAGGACATGTAATATGCAAACCGACACTGATTGCCCCTCTACAGGTCAAACAGATGCAACTGACATCTCCTCACAAAGCACCATTCACTCTAGAATCCAAGCTTGAGATAGTCTGTGCCACCTCTGCACTATCAAAGGCTATTTAGTCAGGGGCAACATTCTTTCTCTGGAGCATTTTTGGCTCTGCAAAATGTTGTAGATAAACTCAGATTTCCACACTGGTCATCAAGGACAAGCATAGATAAGAAACACTGGAGTGGTGAGTAATTTGAGATAGCATGGTTATCTGGTGACTTTGGCTACTAAACACTTAATTATTATGCTATCACACCAGAAGTATCTTTTAACACTTGACATTCAGAAGTTTGAACCACTTCATTTACCCATATTCCTGTTGAGAAAAAGTAGATATTAATTGCAGGAAACATGGATTCCTCTTGCCTCAATTTAGATACCAATACCTACAATGAAAAAAATGAACCAGCTGCCTAGATACAGTGAAGAAACAGTTGCACTGGGGAGAACAATTTATTTCTTCCTAATGCCTGTCACTTCAAATACATTAAATCATGTCCTGAAAGTTCCTATTTCTCCTGACTGACTATAAAGGAAGACTAGAATACTGTCTCAGGCTATGTGAGGTGCATTCTGTCGGTGAAAAGAGGCCCTTGTTGCACTAGAAGGAAAAGGAGAGAGCCCAATCGGATTTTACCTGTAATGTTGTGGTGTATAGTACCATTTGGCAGGCACTGAGCAGCTTCAAGGAAATTTTCTGTGTATCTCTTCCTTAAAGACTCCTTTCTGGATAGGAAGAGCCAAGCTGCTTTTTCCTTAACTAGCAAACAGAGAAATTCAGAATTCAGATGACCACAGCGCTGAGTTGCTAACTCAGATACATCCTTAATAGACATGCATGCGCCTGTGTACCCAAATGCATGCACGTCTGTACCTATGAATATGTTCTTACATTAGCAGTGACAGACCAAAACTTAAACTCTTTGAGTGTTGAAAGTATATGGAGTTATTCACCATTACCGCTGATTCTGGCTCCTCTCACAGGGTGAGAACACGCCATGTGAATTTCACACCATCATTTCCTGCAGCAATAGTCAGCTCCCTAGTGAGGGGAAAGTAAGCTGGAGCAAATTAAGCCCTACTGACTCAAGGAAATGAAGGCACTAAGACAGCTGTGTGTCTTAAAGTTCTAGCAGAAACAGAATATTTACCTCCTCTGGACTTGTTTGAAAACCCCAGTCAAACTAGATTATCCCACAGAGCTGGAGAAAAGCAGGGCAAGTATGTTTATTTCATGTGTTTTGTTGTAACAATTGATGATTTATTCAAAAAAACAAGTACCTCCCACAGATAAAGATTATAATGGGATAATATCTACTTCAAAGGTGATAAACTTCCTAACTTTTTTTTCCTAATAAATTTTAAGACAGACTTTTTTCTTCTAATAAATTTTAACAGAATTTTAAGTCAGCAAGGATAGTTTTGGTAACATAAACTGATTTCGTGCTTATAAAGCCTAAGTAATTTACATCAAAACATCTGCAGTAAATCCGTTCCTTCTGTCTGGGCTATGCATAGCTCTGGGAAAGATAGCCTGCCTCATTTCTGAATCTCAGATCCCTGGAAATCTAGCACACACCCTACTAAATTGATTGTTACCTTCATTTCTAAAGATGGTATTATTTCAAATATGGTTTTGACTAATTTCCATCAGCAAACAATCCTTTCTTTTTTTTTTTCTCCTCTCCAGTTTAAGCAGCTGTCTGCAATCAGATATCATTTCCTCATATGGATATCACAAAACTGTGATCAAATGCTGTCTTAATTTATTCCCAGATAATCTGCATAGATTGAACTGCATGTATTTCTCACATGATGCATTGTGAATAATTTCAATAATGATGACTTCAGAGCAGAGTACGAGAGGCCAATATTACCTCTTTTTCTCTTTTCAAGTAATGTCTCGCAATCTACAGCAGCAATTGGATTCTTTCTCCAACTCTTCCTTCTCAGGGCTTAGACCTACACAGCTCAGTGCCTGATGCAGTAACTCCATTTCTGGACTTGGTACATGAGGAAGGGCTGTTCCTGTTCACATCAGCACAGAGGGAAAGCACAATCCCATGCATTTCAGGGAGAAAAACCTGAAATTCTATGTGGTGACTAGTAAGGCGGTGAGGTAGTTCCCTACCCCCATAAGGCGAGGGCTTGGTGGGGGACAAAAGGGTTGGATATTGGTTGGATAATTTGTTAGTTTGTTTTCTACCTTAAATTAATTGCTTGGCAGTTGGGTTGACGTAGTGAACACAGTCCGGACTTTTCAAAAGTGACACAAATATTTATGGCTCAGGGTCAGCCAACCCTAGAGCAAACCTCTGTGGAGTCACCAAGTAAGGAAATATCAGGGTGTCTGAGCTACTGCACACATACACACAAAAAAGTAATTTTTTAAAATGCACTAGACAAACAAGTTCAGCCAATTTAACCAATAGCATAAAACTGGCAAATCAGAGACAGTCTTAAGTGTTTTCAAAAAGCTGAAGCATTTCCAGGTGTTTGACAACTGAATCTTTCCATGAGGAGGGATATCTTTTATTTTCTTTCCTAAGAGAACATTTTGATAACATCTGTTTCACTCTTATTTGTGTTCTATCTCAATGTGTATCTTCCTCCACCAATTAATTAATAATTCTGCAATTCGTTGAGAAACAGCTATAGTGCATCATTGACCTCAATATTATTTAGTTGATATAGTAAAATAAATACATCCATGAAAGAGCAAAAAATATTGGTATGATTTCACATATTTGGCTTGAGATAATTGAGAATTTTTGACAAAAGAGTTTCACGTTAAGCATTTAATATTTGAAGAAAGCCATTTGTTTGATGGCTGTTAAAACCTAATCTAGAAAATGGAATCATGGTTTTTTCAGTCACTGCCTCGGACCACTGTGGTGTTTTTAATTTATAGTACAATTCAAATCTGTTTGGGCCTACCAGCTTCACAGGCTGTTCCCATGCTATGTTGCCCTATCTTGTCCACAGCTGAAGAACAGGACCCTCTCGGGTGTGCTACTGACTATTGCTATCGTAGTCAGTACAACTCCTTGACATGTTCACAGCCTAAATATTTGTGTCTTCTGCCAGGTACACAGCTGGAGCATGGAGCATGAGTTTGTCCCCCGGAACAGACAGTGATAAAGACTCTGCTGCCCTTGTACCTTTGGATGCCAGGGTTGTGATGTTGGCTTCGGCAGGGGGTCCAGCACCAATCTCGTTAACTGCCACAATACTGAACCTACGGTGCACCAAAGAGACAGGTTTGGGTTGGCAGGTTTCTTTTGGAAGGTTGCCTGAGAAATATTTTATCAAGTAGGGAAGCTGCTACAGAAATGTTTGACTTTATGAAAAATGCCTGTTTAAATATAATGCTCTGGGAAATTTTAGAATAAAACCAAAACCAACCAATGTCTGAATTGTCCAAAGGCAGAACAGCAAGAGAACTGTCTAAATTTCAATTTAAAATAAGTTTTCAGACTCAAAAGAACAACTCAACTTCATTTCAAAGGAAGATCTGTATTTACCAGGGCAAGCAGAATGCAGACGTTTGCATTTAATAAAAATGAAGGGATTTTTCCCAGATGCTTAAAGGACTAGAGAAGACTGCTCTATCTTTCTCCTGCTATACTAAAAACATGCCACACAAGCCTAAAATATTAAGAACAGCAGGTAAGAAAGTGCAGCCTCCCAGCCCTATATCAAGTTGCTTTTCCTTCCTCACCACCTGACTACTGCAAAAGCAGCCAAGTTACCTGGGATAACTCTGTTATCTCAAGGAAGGTGCCCTTGCTTTTGACAAGAATGTAGATAAATAGCACAGTTGTGCAGAAGTGGTGTGAAGGCATACTTGATGCTATCTGGGCAAGAAGTGTACAACCTCATACCTGGCCATGTTGGCTATCTTTTCTCTTTGTACCTGTAAGTGGTGTTTGGGAAGGCGGAGTAGAACTGAAAGCTGTGCCCACTCGAGGCTCTCAATAACTCATGATTCTCACTGGTCAGGAGCAAGTTATATCCAATAATCAATCCGTTTGGAAAAAGTGGTGGAGACCAACTAACTTCAACAGTGTTTGGACTTGAACTCTGAATGTCCTTAATGACAGGAGCTGTTGCAGGAGCTGCAAGACAGAAATATCTGACTCCAGTATTTTATTAAGACATGAATTGTTTTTCATTTTTAAACACATTTTTAGGTTTTGAAGCTGTTAATTAATTTATACAACAATAAATATTATTAGGGACAGTTAACATTTCAGCAACATTTCAGGGTATTTTTTAATGTCCAGGAAAACAGGACAGTGTTTCAGTCAGATACATGCATAATTATGTGCAAAAGTATTCCATGTGCCCTTACAATTTTGACCATGTATTTTTCTGTGCTTGCTTTTAAAACTGAGAGCAGGTAGAAGCCCAAGATCTTCTAGGTCAGGTAAAAAGAACCTGTAGATTTTTAGTTTGGTCTTCTGTATCTACCCAAGAGACAACAGACACAAGGCTCTGAAGATCAGGCACCAATATTTTCTGCCTAAGAAAACAACAATGAAACCCAAATGTTTCTGTTTGGGTCCCAAAAGATGGAATTAAGAGTGCAACTCATTACCTCCAAAAGCATGTGTCCGGTAGCTGGGACTAGGTGGAGAATGGAGCTGGAGCTGAGACGTGATGATCCAAACTACTTGAAACACGTATTCTGTGAAGGCCTGAAGGTTTTTGACGGTGTATGAAGTTTCAGATACTACCTAGATTAATGCACAAACACAATTGGGCTTTTCCTTCCTCCAGCTGCAGCTACTATGTTGGATGTTATGAGGGCAAAAGAAGTCTCATACAACAACACACATATTTCAGATTTAAAAAGTGCAGCATCCTAAGTTTAAATAGGAAGAAATTCTGAAAGTTATTTTCAGCATAGGCTTTCATTTTCCAACTCTTCAAGACATTTTTTCTTCTCTTCCCTCAGAACATGGCACCAAGTCTCAATAATGAGCAGGTGGATCAAACGATTGATGCAATATAATAGGAAATTACAAGAAAAAAAGTTTTTCAAAAAAGTTGAAATAGTAGCACATTACAAGCAATGTATTTTAAATATATACTACAGGTTTCAGATACAAAAGACCATAGTTACACTGAAATATTTATTGTCTGAAGTAATTGCTCCCTATTGTTTCATCAGTGATTCATTCAGAATAACTTCCTGCTCAGCAAGTTATCTTCACCTTTGATTTGTGGCACCAGCTTGTCATGCCCTGTAAATTGGTCCAATAGAGATGATGGCAAGATAACAAGTGTACAGCTGACGCAAAAGAACAAATTATGAGAATAACTCTACTGAGTCAGAACAAAGATCTTTCTAGCCAAGTATTGTGCTTTGACAAGAACCAAAAAAATTTATCTAGGGAAAAGTATGAAAGAAAAA
>VWZN01002344.1:518304-529401 GCA_013396955.1 Regulus satrapa | reverse complement strand
TTTTTTTTTTTTTTTTTTGGTGTTGTTCTGATGGCATTTAACTTACCTCACATGCTCTAGTGTATGTCTCGTTCTGCCAGGAAACAAATTAATAAAATGTGGGGTTAACATAAATATAACCACAGAGTATTTTAAACAGATAATACAATATATTAGAATTTCTTACAGTGAAAGTAAATTACAAAACCTTGTTCACCAACAAGTAATGAAAGAAGGAAAACCCACCCTTGAGAAAAACAAGAGAGTCAACATTATAGTGATGCTAAGGTTGAATGAGATCCAGGTGTACAAGAGATCCATAAAAATGTGAAGTTTAAAGCTATCATGGCAGTTGTTCCAGACCAGTGCTAGCTCTCATCCACCTAGTTTAGTAAAAACAAGAAATCCAACTACTGAGATCCATGTGCTTCATTTACATCTGCATACAACTTTGAAACAGCCCCAGTAGAGTAAAATCCTGAAAAGCACTAGTGAGTGCATTCTCACTGTTCAAAAATCTGTGTTGAGCTTAATGAACTGCAAAATACATATCTTCTGACAAACTCAATGAAAACTCCTGACGTTTGAGGCGAGTTGCATAACAAGAATTATTAATTTCCCAAAATAGAATTTATAAGGAATGCAGAAAAAATGTAGACATTACATCTTTTCATAGAAACACTGGTCTGATTGGATTTTGAACATCTGCCATTGGATAAGATACTTGACAGGCTGGAGACAAGTGCTATAGAGCCAAAGCTCAGGTAATACTCACGCATTTCAGTGGACAGTCAGTTTGCACAGTTGCATTCCAAAACTGACATCCCTGCGTACACTGCAAAGACAGAGGGTGGCTTTAAATATTACTTTGAAAGCAGAGTTCTAAAGGCAAGGGATACTCCAGCATTAGTGATACATTAAAGGTACACATGGGTATTTTAAGTACTCAGATCCCACAGTAAGAGAGTTATGTTGTATAGTGCTTTTCTCAATGTAAAAACAAATACAAAGCAAAATGAATTCAGTCCTAAGCTGAGAATGAACTTACTCAGCTGGCTATGATATGGTCAGTGCTCCCACCCTCCCAGATTTATTTTACAACTTGGTCTCTGCAGAAGCAGCAGATATGCACTGTGCAGGACAGCAAAGCACAGAGGAAAGCTGTTCAACACCTCCCACATGTGCTTGGCAATAGACATTGGCTTTAAAACCACAAGTTTTCAGAGAATCAGTAAATATTACGTCATTCATTTTGATGTTAGACCGTTCTTATTTTCTGTTGTCTCATCTACTTCTTAGTGGTTTTGAAGGGTTTTCTTCTTAAAGGGAAGCTGGAACAACATCAGAAGCAGAAGACTGATACTGAGTGTTGCAAAACCTCACTGAATGGGACTATCAATATATGAAAAATATAGGGAACACTTGATAACACAGAGCAAAGATACTCAGAAACCTAACAAGTGAGTCAATGTACTATCATGACATACCAGACTTTTATGGACCCAGCATCATAAATGGCCCAGCCTCTCTCGCTACCAGGTGCTGAGAGGCTGCTTGCCACTAGTCTGTGGGAAATACTGAAGACTGAGTTCTCTGCCATTCTTCAAATAATATGTATAATCACTGATACTGAAATTGGCAGGAAAAACTTTCTAACACAATCTGAGCCATTAGAAAGCTGTCATTCTTTCTCTGTGCAGGACACACAGAAAGACATCTCCTTATTTCCATGCGTATTATGAGACTTTACAAAAAAATATTTATCCACTATAATCATACAAATTAATTAAAATATGTTTAATATTTAATATATAAATATCACCTTCCTAGAACTCATTTCCATGTATCTGCCTTGTACTGCAAGTCCTGTCATGGTGCTGAAGGTTTATCAAGAGGCGTCTCTGGTGGCCATATTCACTGAATACTTCAATATTAAAGGTGACCTTTCCTTGAACTTTTTCTTTGGGCATGCGCTGCTGCTTCTTGTTACATAACTTGCAAAAACCCCACCGCAGTGCTCTTTATCTGTTTCTCCACTGGTTCCAGCCATGATTATCGTCCTGCAGGCATACCTTTCCATCCTTTCATCTTTTCTTTTTTTGCCAGTTAATCTTTAGGCTTTATTCAGCAACCTCAGGGGGTCTGAAAATTTTTATTCCCTATGTTATTTATCACCACCAGCTTGATTGCATTTGCAATCTGAACTAAGAAATCAGCTGAAGTCCTCCAATTATGCTCCTATGGAAAGCTTGTGTTAAACTCTCATGAAGATACAACCATTTGAAGTCCTAGAGAACTCTTAATATTCAACAATTATAAGTTTTCTTACACTAAATCACTGAGAAAACAAAATAAACAACTGTACAGAGGTAACTGAATAAAACAGTCTTAACGATTTGCATGTTGGAGGCAACACTAGATTTGACTCATTAACTCAAAAATGAGAGGTTACAAACTTTATAGATCACAAACGTGAACATAACTTAGAGCAGAGATCATCACCCTTTACACGTTTCTTTCAATTAAAAAAAACCAAAAAAACCAAAACATGTCTCTGATAATTTGAACCAAATCTACCAACTCAGTGACTTATGCTAGACAGGCAACTGTGCACACTTTCCTGAAGTCAAAAAAAATATCATCATTGTACCTACCCATTGTATTCAAAAAGCAGGAACATAAAATGTCGGTAATTAAGAAAGTAAACCATTACTCACCGCTCCAGTGATGTCACTAACATTGCAAAGGTTAGTAACTCCAAGTTCTCCTTCCTATAGGAAAATATATCATATTTTAAAAGAATCAAAATATTTCTCAAAAATTCTTTAATTAAAACACTTTGAATCATTGGCTTCTTGTAAACCAAATTTTCTTTGGCTGATGTTTCTTCATCTGGAGACCTTTGCTGTTGACTCACCAGTAGCTCCTCACTTGAGACTAATTTCAGAGATACCATCAAACAAAGACATTGGCAAAATCAATTGGTGTTAAATTATCTGAGGTAGGAATTTGGCTCTTACCTCTGCATTCTGGTTCACTGAGTCAATAACAAATGCTTCTCAAATGACACAGCCAAGTGGCTTTGACCTCTTGGGAGCGGAAAGACCTTCCTTCAAACCTTTTGTCTGGCCACCTTTTGAAGGAGTTTTACACAGCCATATGGCGGTCACCACCACCCTTCCTCTCCTGCCAAAAGTGCTCTCCAGCAAACGTGCCTGTTTTTTTCACATCATTCAAAGTGTGCAAAACCTATCACTGTCACTGAAGTGTAGATGATTTGAGGATGTATGCAATAACCTTAGAGAAGCTGAATAGCAGCTCTTAGATTTTGGACCTGAAACCAGGTAAGAGCAGCCTTAATAAAACAACTCTCAGGAAGAAATTTTCAGCACAATGGGTACACCGTTAAAATAGCGAGAATCAAAGTTGTCACCAAAAAAAAAAAAAAAAATCAAACACAGAAAGTAGACCAGAGGAGAAAAATAAGGTCTACAGCTCTCTCAGAAACAAAGATTAAATTTCCACACCTCAATTGATACATTCACTGAACATAAATGTGGTTTTCCTTTGTGTCTTTCAAAGCTGAAAGGAAGAGCAATTTATTTCTTATTCTGAATTAATTTAAAATCAAAGGATCCCCATTAAAGTTATCACTGCATGATATGCTTCCATCAGGGAAGGCAATTAACTCTTTCACTGGTGCAAGAGCTCCAAATAGTTTTAAAAGAACTGTCAGGCAAGTGTATGAAATAAAATAGAGCAGGTGATAGTTCTCAGCAGCAGGTTTCCACAATTAGCACCAAGGTACAAAATGTGCTGTTTAGAAAGCAAAGATAACACAGTGCTCTAAAACACATCAACATTTCTGGCAGATAGAAGCAAGGAGGCAACTCCTGAAGGCAGAAAAATTGTCTAGATTTCAGAGGTTTTGCTTATCTTTGTCTTGCATTTGGAGAATGTCTTGCACATTTATATTAAGAAAGTATAAAATTAAGGATTTGACCACTAATTTTAATACTTACAGAATTACCCACAATTTTAACCAGCTAACTTAAAAATTAAGCTGCAACTAAGTTCAGGATAGCTGTGTGTCACAGAGAGAAAATTTCTTGTGACTTTACATTTTTCCTCGATTATATAACAAAAGCCCTGGACTAGACTGAAATCAGTAAGTGAATAAAGTAAAAGAATAAAATTTTATCTTCTCCACCCTCCAGAGTCTTTAGCATTTATAGTAATTGCATGCAGTCAGAGTAGTGAGATTTGTTCTTTACTATATTCCACAAATTCAAATGATAAACATGAATTTTCAAACTCTGCTCTTAGTCAAGCACATTCTTTAAAGTAATTTTGAAAACACTGTTATGTAATATGAAGTTCTCGCAGTGCTAACAACAATCTGAATTTCAAAAGATTAGGTACAGGTTTTGAAAACTTACCAGGTTACTTGTACATAAGTTTTGACAATTCCTTGAGAAAGCACAGTACACTGCAGAAATCCACAAACAGTAAAAAGCAACAGGACTTCTCAGCAGGAAATCCCACGGATAAGTATTCTTCATAACTTAAATTATTTCATCTGTTATTCTGACTCTTCCCTTGACTTGGCCATACAAACTCCTTTTAGTCTAGGTGACAGAGATGCAACTGTGACATTTCTACACGTCAGATTATTATTTTTTTTTAAAAAATCCTTGTTTACACTCTGCTCCTTCAACAACCTCTCAGCTTCCTGGAGCACTTGTCTTGAACTTACGCAATCTCTATTTCATAGTTTCTTATTAAGTCGCTGAAACAAAAGAGTTGACCAATGAAAGTCAATGTATCTACTTACACAAATACGATTAACGTAAAAAGGAAACTAAGTACAGTACTTTTAACCAGGTGCTCCGAGCCACACAGAAACAGGGAAACCGTGGGAAAAAAAATGGCCTAAAGTTAATTTTGACTAGATTAGGTAGTTTCTAAATATTTCTGTGTGGAAGAAAATTTGTTGGTGATGATGAATAACTGTTAAAACACCATTGGTCATATCAGATACAGCAAAACTTTAAATTAATTCTTTATTTGAATGACTGTTGCCAAATGTTCCATTTCCACATCAAAATACCACACAGAACAGACCTGTGTCTGCCTTCAGAGGCAATCAAGACACAAACTAACCCGAGCAAATTTGCTAGAGGGTCTCTAGAGGAGTAGACACACTTGTACTAGTAAGTTTGCATCCATAACATGGAAGAAAAACAAAGCTGGTAGGCAAATCATGCGTCTGACTTAGAGTGGGGAAAGTGTCTTACATTAAGTGAAGACTCATGTGAAAGTGGTCCATGGAAAGTCAAGCTTGAGACACATCCAAGTCCTGGTCTGTGGCACATCTAAGCTGTACCAGTAGAGATATCCACAGAGTAATTCTGCAGTAGAAAATCAATCCAGCTTACACACACACACACACACACACACGCGTACACATGTGTATGTGTGTGCATATATATACAAATGCTATGTCATTTTGTGCATGTGTATTACTCATTATAAATTGAATGTGCTACTTCATAAATAACATAGTATTTTGATGATCAGTAGAGGCTGGCACATCCAGTTGTTGCTGCTTGGAAAGAGTACCTGCTTTTCCACCATACTTTTCCAAGCCCCATTCACTTTCCAAGGAAACACTTCTGCAGCCATGCAATAAAACAGGCTGAGAACCTGCTTAGTTCTAACCCAGCAACAGTAGAGGTGAATTGGTTGGCATTAACTTAATGCTGCTTTTTTCTGGCTCAGGCTCTAGTACAATCCCCTGTGCTGTTCTGTCCATGCAGTGAAAGGAGTAAATGCACTAAGGCAGGAGGAAAGGGCTGGAGACAGACAATGAATATAGGGAAGCATGTGGCCCAGAGTTGGTTGAAGGAAGGAAAGGCTTTTAGTCCCAGGTTCCTTCCTTTTCTTCCAGTTGGCCTGGAAAACATTGGTGGATTCCCTTGTGTATTATCTCAGTCTCCTCACCCCTGCTCAAGGGAACTTCCAGATGAGAGTAAGGTTCCTCTAGGGTGACATTTGCTTTCAGGTAAGGGCTTTCAGCTACGCAGGTGTGGGGGACTTACTGCCCAATTTGCCTGTCACTTCTCCACTCCAGAAGGATGCTGCCCCCACTCCAGCCCATGAGCAAAGCTGCTCAAGAAGGAGCTCCTTAGATCCAGACAAAATAAGCCAGTTTAGTCTGATTGCTTAAATAGTAGGTCTCTGCTAATCCAGCTCATCTTGGCTGAAGAAGTTTCATCAGAGCTCACATGACCACCAGAACTGAAGAGGAAGCTGGTGACAGGCAGATGGAGGCTGAAATTTCTTCCTGAGGCAAAGAACTTTGGCTTTGGATAGTTAGGACATTTAGGACCCTTGGGATTTGGTCTCTGGGACTTTTAGGTCTATACTAGTAAATTCAGTGAACCCACATCAATATCCTAGCAAGTGGTGTGGGATAACCCACATCCACAATTTAAAAATCTCTCATAATCCAAGAGAGGATAGGCTGAGCTGAAATATTTACAGGCAATGGCTCTTAGATTTACTAGATCCCAAACTGTCCCTGGATATTGTTTGTACTGGTGCTGATCTGGATCAAAATCAGACAGAGTACAACAATTCATCTATGTGGTCACTTAGGATTAAGAATGCTGACTGGCATGGATTTAAATTACTAACTTAGATGTAGTGCAGATAGAAAATACACCTAAATTCAAACTTTTAAAAAAAAGTTTTAATGGCATTTGAATAGTCACCATGTTTTTAAATTTGTTTTCCTTTTCTTTTTTTTTTAAGGAACTGTTTGGTTGTTAGTATGTCTAGGGTGTTTTTTCAGGATGTAAAGGGAGAAGCATTAGAAGATGAGAAACACAGAATCATAGAATCATTATAGGAATCATTATATAAATATATCACTATAGGAACAAACTTCCAAGATCACTGAGTCAAACCTTTGACTGCACACCACCATGCCAACTAAACCATAGTATTAAATGCTATGTTCAGGGTTTCTTGAATGCTTCCAGGGACAGTGACTTCACCAGGTAAAGAACTTAAAATCTTTTCTTCAATCTTAAAGTCTGAAGAAAAAAGTCCACAGCACCATAACAATAAAACAGTCTTTGGCTTTTCGGACAGGGAAATCTGATTTCTATCAAATACACATTAAGAACCCTTTGTAACTGGCTGTTACTGATGAGGATAATTCTTGTCTGTGAGCCTTAGCACACTCATACAGGGGTAGTGCATACATGCCTCGCTCAAATGGGCTCTAACCATTACAGTTAGTTAATAAAATAGTAATATTAAAGACACTATTGAAATTAAGTACTTGGTGCGGATTTTTTTTAAACTTCCAACATCGTTTTCCACCAGGTGTCACTGTAACATCCCATAAACCACGACTTTCAAAGAAAAAAGCACTGAAATATCTTCTTTCGTGTTTACCCTCCTTTGAGCACATTGGGAGAACAAATAGTAACAGTCACTTGAGTCTTTGGATTTTTAACCTGAATATCAAGTATTCTACAACAAGAGAGTACTTATAGGCTTTAGAAGCCAAATTTTAAATTGACTGTTTGCAGTATCTGTAAATGACAAAGCATTAAGTGCAATTTTTAAGTACATCAGTTCCATAACACTGCACCCTGACATGGAACTAGGGATCCAAATTTTGTGATATATCATTATTAAACCATGTCCTTTTTATTATAGATCTCCTTACAGAATATCACTTCCTTTATCCCAAAGCACAAGGACGATGTGCTTGGAGACCAGCACATCTGCAAGGGACAAGACTGAGAACGAAGACAAAAAATGAGAAAAGAAAATTGATCACAGTTCCCTACCTGGACAGAAGTACATATCAGAGCTCTCTCCAAAGTCTGGATTAATATTTCAAGTTCTTTTGAGACTCTTTTAAGAGACATAGAACTATTACAGACAAATGATCAGTGCTAATAGCAATGAATAAGGGCTATCATGCCTTGAGGAGAAACGCATACATTATTACTGCCAGTAAAGTAACTAACAGCTTCTTTATACCTGAAATTATCAAGATCCATAAAGACAAACTTTTCCTGTACATGAACATGCACACGACTGTGTATATGTATGCATAAATGGTATAATATACGTAGACTAAGGATGCAAGACTGAGAGCTTTAGTGCTTTGCTGCACTTAGAGCAGAAGATTAAAATTATTAGCTCAAGGTGGGTTGGCAGCCTCCTTTACCATTCACCCCAGTGCAAAGTCGCAGGCTGTCGCGTATACAGACAGAAAGATCAGGTGGGAAACACCTTCTGGACTGCCAAAAGGTTACAGACCAACACATTTACATACACTGATGGCAACTTCAGCTTGTTTTAATAGTACAGGACAAAAGCTCTCAAATGGTCAGTTCCCAGCTGATCCAGACCTGGAGCTGTGCCATTATTCGTGCCCGTGTGACAGCAACCTCCATCACAAAGGCAGGCCAAACAGCTAGACATAATATTCACTCCAGCAATCTAATTTTCATCTGCTCCCGCGTTCGAGTCAGGCACCTAAAATGTCACAGAATTAAACAATTGTCTGTGTGCTGCCACTTAAAACAAAACGGCAGCACACAGCAGGAGTCGCAGGAATCAGCAGGACAACAAAAACTGAACACAGGATGGCTGAGCAGGCAGGCAGAGGGACACCCAAAGCCCACAGAGGTTTCTGTCTAATCTGGGCTGTTTGTATCCAGTCACACAGCAGTAAAAATTCCTTGAATATAGACCACCGTTGATGAGTCTTATCTTGATGGGAAGGAAAGTTGGGAGAGGTGAGAAAGGAGGGACTGTCAATCCCTCAACCAGCCCACAGGGCAGAGCAAGGAAAAGGAAAATCTCAGCTTTTACTTATCAGTTTCTACCTGCATTGTCTTGGGGAGGTCACCTTGAAAAGATATGCTGATGTGAAGCACTCCCTAAATGGTGATGGATTTTCACTCTTTTCCAAAGATCATAGATTATTATCATTTTCCCTCCAGCAATGGGCCCCCATTAGATTTTGAATTTCTTAGTAAAGCAAGTGAACAAGGACCCTTAAGGCAAAAATCTTCCCTCCACTGCCCTGGCCTCCCTCCTTCCCCTTTTATTTGTTAGTGCAACAGCTAAAACAGCTGTTTGTCTGGCAATAGCAGCCAGTGGGTCAGGGAGTGCTGTGCACAAGCAGAGGGAAGGCCATACAAGAGAAACCCCCTGGAGTCTGGCTCAAGATTTATATCTATCTCTGCAGATTAGAGAAGTGGGGTTGGGGAGGGGGGGAGAAACAGACTGTTAAACTGGATCAAATTGGAAAGACAGTCATGCATGAGATCCTTAGCTAAACCAGTCAGGAGACAGGGATTTGCTCCTATTGATCTGCAGTAATGATGACTGGAGAAATGTCTCATTAAACGATGCACAATGATGGATTTCAGACTAGCCAAATTTGATCTGCAGAGATCAACAGGAAGAGATATAAAAACTCGGCCAGGATAGCAAATACAAGGAATGCTAAAGGGTGATATGGATCTATAAAATATACTGCAAAAAACCTTCAAATCTAAGAGAAAAATAATATATTAGGGCTTATTAAACTATGTTTGTGTGATCATCATCACATTAGGAGAGACAATGAGCACAAAGCAACAATAAAAATCTTGCTGTTTAGTAGGTAAAGCTTGCACTTCTTTTTGTATTGCTTTAAAGAGGATGAGTTGGCAAGGTATTTGCAAAGCTGTTTAGTGATTTGTTCAGCTGTGTTATCTATTTGCTATCTCCTGATTATTACTAACCAAATGTGCTGTCTGAAATTTGAAGAAAACTGAATTTCAACATACACAAGTAGCAGGCAGGCAACAGTGCAAGAGTAAAATGGCCTGGTGCAGGATGGCTGAAGAGGGAAATGAAATGAATGAACCCTTTGCATGAAAAAGATGTGCAAAGGGTTTTAGAGCAGAAGGAAAGAAGACTGCATATCACAGAGGGACACCACTCTGCATGTAGATCAGTGTGTAAGAAAACACAAAATCAAGATTAAGAGAAAAAGACAAAAGGTGCAGAAGCAGTAGTGCAGATTACAGAGCCTTTGTAAAGGTCTTCAGAACAGTCAGATGTTCCGTTTGCATAAACATCTCCCATGAAATACCTCTAATATTGCCTAGGTTTCCATGGCATTCCCAAATACCTGAACATTTCCTCTCCCAGCAGTTCCATAAAAAGAAATTGCTTATCCAGCAATCCAGGAGAGAGCCCATCTGCCTTGAGTTCCTTACAGATTGAGAAGTAACAGTGCCCACTATAGAGACAGGAATTAACTGGTACTGGATTTGATTATTTCAATCACCAGCCTGTATTGCTGGATTGTTGCTTGGATGTACTGCTCATTNCCCCCCCTCCCAATAAATTCCCACCCTCTTCTCCTGGGTACAGGCACTGACACCAGAGGAACAAGCAGATCCCTTCCGCTGCACAAGCAAGAGTAAATCTCCTCACAGTAGAAGGAAAATAAATAAGGATGTTCTCTAAAATACAGGCTTGCTAGAAACACTTGGACATATATCTGATACCTTCTTTTCTGAGGAAGAAGGAAACATTCCCTGGGAAGACCATAATTAGCTGGGATCTACCATCAGAGTAAATCCTGGGGATGGTAACCCAGCACATCATTTCCACCTGCAATAACAGCTAAAAGGATAAATGCTGTGGGCAAGACTACACTTTGTCTTGACTTTTTAGCATGTACCAACACCACAGGCAGCCCAGTCAACTTCAGGCTTTATCCTCGAAGGGTTTCAAACCCCTCGAAGAGCCAGAGGGATCATCCAAGAACCTCAAAAGGCCACTGAACTGAGTCTGCCAGCTCCAATGACTGCAGCAGCAGTCACTCGAATTTAGATGTATTGATTTTAAATTAATTGCAATGCTTTTAAACAGGCTAAGTATTATCTGTCTGTAACCATATGTGCTGACCCTCAAGATGGCACAGACATGCTGTCAGAATCACAGGAAAATGGTGGTTTTGGTATTAAACAAGCTTTTTTTTTTTTTTTTTTTTTTTTTTTTTTTTGGGAAATTTCTTTCCCACAA